>SJYV01055552.1:163918-198879 GCA_006410875.1 Neotragus pygmaeus
TGCTATACAGTAGGTCCTTATTTATTTATTTCATGGGAAGCAACATATGTATGTGTGTGTGTGTATATATATATATATATATATGTATGTATGTTAATATCACACTATCTTAATTGTATTATGTTTTCATAGTAAGCCTTTAAAATCAGATATTGTGTTTTCTAATATTTTTAAAGTTTGTTTTGACTTTTTAGACCTATATCATTAGATAGTTACTTTAGAATCGATATGTGAACTTCTTAAAAATATGTCTGCTGTGATTTTGAATGATTGCATTGACTCTATTAATCAAAGAAAAATCATGATATTAATAATATGGTTATATTGATTCACAACCGTTGTATATGTTTTTATTTACTTCTTCTGAAATTTCCCTTTGAAATGTATTGCTTTCAGTACTTTGTGCATCATTTATTAAAACATTTCTTCTATTTGTTTTGCTATTTTAAAAGGAAGTGCAATATTATTTAATGCTCTACTTGTGTGTTATTCACACCCACAGCTGATTTTTGTACCCTGACCTTGTGCTCTATAATCTTGCTAAATTCATGTACCATTTTTAGTAGAATTTTTTAGATTCTTCGGGATTTTTATATAAGCATAGTGTATTAATCATATTTGTGTTAGTTGGGTACCAATCTGCTGGGAAATATTGAAGGTGGGAGGAGAAGGGGATGACAGAGGTTGAGATGGTTGATGGCATCACCAACTCGATGGACATGAGTTTGAGCAAACTCCAGGAGTTGGTGATGAACAGGGAGGCCTGGCATGCTTCAGTCCGTGGGGTCGCAAAGAGTCGGACACGACTGAGTGACTGAACTGAACTGAACTAAGCTAACTTCGGAGAAGGCAATGGCACCCAACTCCAGTACTCTTGCCTGAAAAAATCCCATGGACGGAGGAGCCTGGTGGCTGCACTCCATGGGGTCACTAAGAGTGGGACACAACTGAGCGAATTCACTTTCACTGTTCACTTTCATGCATTGGCAAAGGAAATGGCAACCCACTCCAGTGTTCTTGCCTGGAGAATCCCAGGGACGGTGGAGCCTGGTGGGCTGCCATCTATGGGGTCACACAGTGTTGGACACGACTGAAGCGATTTAACAGCAGCAGCAGCAAGCTAACTTGGTTGGATTTAAGAACCTGCTCTTGGAATGCAATGCATTTATATGTAGGGAACTTACTGTGTTCCATGTTCCTGTTTCTTCATTTTGCCTGATTCTTTGTTCTTATTTCTATGTGCTAGGTAGGTAGCAGAGTGGTAAAGAATCCACCTGCAGTGCAGGAGATGCAGGAGACTTCAGTTCTATCCCTGGGTCAGGCAGATTCCCTAGAGTAGGAAATGGCAACTCACACTAGTATACTTGCTTGGAAAATTCCATGGAGTAAGCTTGGGGGGCCACAGTCCATGGCATCACAGAATCAGACAAGAGTGAGTACACGTGGAAGCTATGTCTCCTGATCTTGGAAAAGGGGCCTGATATAGGAGATATCCTGCGGGATCCAGCAGCATACTCCATTCTGGTCGCCAGAGTGATATGCTCTCGGGGTTAGGGGCGCCCCTCGGTGGGTGGCATGGGCCCTTCTGCTGTGGTGGGCTGACTGCTGTGTGTTCACTGACAGGTGGGGCTGGTCCTCCAACCAACTGACTGCAGAGCCCTTACTCGTGCGGCAGCTGCTGGCCTTCTTGTGGGTTGGACTGGGTCCTGGTGGGACTCTATATGTGGCCATGGAGATCCCAGGGCTGGTGCCAGCCTGCTGGTTGGCAGGCAAGGCCTTGGGGTTAGTAGGCTAGAGAGAGGAGACCAAAAGGGTGCCTGCCAGCACTGGGGTCCCTCTGCTCCCCCAAATTGTTCCTGCCACTCTCTTCCAGGGGGAGACCTGGTTGCCTCCTGCCTGTCTGGGACACTCTCCAAGTGAGCAAGTGGGTCTGACCCTGAAACCTTCCAAATTACTGCCCCTGTGCTGGGACATAGAGTGTGTGAGATTTTACATGCACCCTGTGGGAGCAGAGATTCTGTTCCGTCTCTCCCATGTGCAAACCCCACTGGCCTTCTAAGCCAGATGATCCTAGGTCTTTTCTTCTTCGTAAAGAAATCCCAGGCTGGGGAGCCTAATGTAGACCTTGGATCACTTGCTCCTTGAGGAAAACCTCTGCAACTATCCTTCTGTTTGTGAGTTGCTTCTCTGGGAGTGTGGGTCTTGACTATATCGACATCTCCAGCCCTCCCACTCAGCTCACTATGGTTCTTTCTTTCTATCTTTAGATGAAGAAAACCACGTCTGCTAGTCTCCAGGCCATTCTCACAGACAGATGATCTGTGAATAGTTGTCTTCTTCATGTGCTTGTAAGATGTTGTGACTGCCGGGTCTTTCTACCCAGCCCACCTGTAAAGTGGTTCCCTTTTTCATACTTTCATATTTTGATTTTTGCTTTCCACTCCACCCTGACCATTCATACATTTCAGTTATAGATTTTGTCTGTAAACATTTAATATAAATGCTTGGGATGCTCCACTCTCTTATCATTTGTTTTCTGTCTCTCCCATTTTTCTTCTTCTAGTCCTGTTTTCTGCCTTTTTTAAGTTATTTGACATTTTCTTTAGGATACTATTTCAATTTTCCTGTTAACTTTTTAGCCCTGTTTCTCTTACCAGAATTTTATTGCTTGCTCTAGGCACTAAATTTAAAATTGTACTAGAAATTTTACATATTTTATGTTCATGTAAAATATGTAAAACTTGCAATCATGTAGGTTAATGCTACAGTGGTCATGTATGCTTCTGATGATGACAATTATTAATTAAATCATTAATCCTATTTATGTATTTTATGTAATGTGTCATTTATCACTTGCTGATTTCAAGATTTTACCTTTTTTGGATTTCAGGGAAGTTGTCAACAATTTTACCGGGATGTGCTAGAACATAAATTTTTTGTGTTCTTTTCTGCTGCTTTTAATACATGGCATTTCTGTTCTTAATCAAATTTAGGAAGTCCTCAGCCATTATTTCTTCATTTTTCTTTTGGTTCATTCTATCTCTCCTTTCCTTCTAGGACTCTAAAGGCATGAACATTAGACTATTTTATAGTTTATCAAAGATCCCTAAAGCTCTATTAATTATTTTTTTACAATCTTTATTTTTTCTTTACATTAATTAATTTTAAGCTCACTGAAATTTTTCATCTACTATATCCATTCATTGTTAAATCCATTCATTAAACATTTAAATTTTAATGTCATGTATACCTTTTATAGTTTTAGAATTTCTGTTTCTTTTATATTATATTGCCAGTATGACTCTGCTGAGACTGCCTATAGTTTCATTCATGTGAGTATACCTGCTTTACTTCTTTGGGGTGAATGGGAAGAGCCACTTTAAACCTCTTATTTACTAGTTTCAACATATAAGACATTTCAGAGTCAGTTTTCTTTCTCTTGAAAAGTGTTCCATTTTACTCATTCCTCTTACATATTGATCAGTTTTTAATTGCACTCTGTGCAGAATCCGTTATTTTCTCAGCCTGATATTGCTTCTCCTGTCTAGTAGGCCATTATCTTAGATAGACTTTACATGTAAACTCTGCTTCTTGGATGGAGAAGGAAATGGCGACCCACTACATTGTTCTTGCCTGGAGAATCCCAGGGACAGAGAAGCCTGGTGGGCCACCATCTATGGGGTCGCACAGAGTCAGACACAACTGACGCGACTCTTGGATGGAAACCCATCTCAGTCCATGCCTTCTGTCTTTAGCTTAGGTGCTCTGAGTGGCTGCTATGTATGTGTAGTTCAGAGCCTATGATAGAATAGACGATCACCTTTAAGGGGCATCCTGCTCTATTCAATAGTCACAGCTTCCCTGGTTTCACTTCTCTGATCTTCTAGGTCAAAATACTAAAGTTAGTAGTATTAGCACACCTATAGCACACATTTGGCTTGTCCATGCCGATTATCCTTGGCTCCAGGCTAAAACCCCAGGACTGGAATTCTCTTTATAATTCTGCTTTTCCAGTGCAGATCCTTCCCGCCAGAGTCTGTCTGCTGCTGATCATTGTCCAATGCCTAGTTTCTTAATTATGCCTAGATTTTAGAATTGTTTTCTTTGGGAAGGAGGGAGTGGTGGGATAGCAACTAACCGTGTAATTACCAAAATTACTCCCACAAATTATTCAGTATGTGAGGACATCAGTGTTAGCTCTATTAAGTAAATTTGGAGAATTAACAAGAAATAGCAATGGGGCAGATTAGAGCTCTTTGTATAATAGTAACATATTTTTACAGCATTGCAAAACTTCATCTAAGAAAATACTTTTAAAAAATTAAATATATATTTATTAATATCCTGAAAGTGAATGTTTACACTCAGTTCAGTTCAGTCACTCAGTCATATCTGACTCTTTGTGCCCCCAAGGACTGTAGCATGCCAGGCTTCCCTATCCATCACCAACTCCCAGCACATATTCAAATTCATGTCCACCCAACCATCTCAGCCACTGTCGTCTCCTTATCCATCTGCCTAAATCTTTCCCAGAATCAGGGTCTTTTCCATTGAGTCAGTTCTTCGCACCAGCTGACCAAAGTATTGGAGCTTTAGCTTCAGCATCAGTCCTTCCACTGAATATTTAGAATTGATTTCCTTAAGGATTGACTGGATGGATCTCCTTGCAGTCTAAGGGACTCTCAGTTTAACACCACAGTTTTAAAGCATCAATTTTTCGGTGCTCAGCTTTCTTTATAGTCCAACTCTCACATCCATACATGACCACTGGAAAAATCATGGCTTTGACTAAACAGACTTTTGTTGGCAACGTTATGTCTCTGCTTTTTAATATGCTGTGTAGGTTTGTCATAGCTTTCCTTCCAAGGAGCAAGGGTCTTCTAATTTCATGGCTGCAGTCACCATTTACAATGATTTTGAAGCCCCATAAAGCAGTTTCTCACTGTTTCCCCATTGATTTATGATGAAGTGATGGGATCAGATGCCATGATCTTAATTTTCTGACTGTTGAGTTTTAAGCCAACTTTTTCACTCTCCTCTTTCACTTTCATCAAAAGGCTGTTTAGTTCTTCACTTTCTACCATAAGGGTAGTGTCATCTGCATATCTGAGGTTATTGATATTTCTTCCAGAAATCTTGATTCCAGTTTGTGCTTTATCTAGTCCAGCATTTGCATGATGTAATCTGCATATAAGTTACATAAGCAGAGTGACAATATAAAGCCTTGACATATTCCTTTTCCTATTTGGAACCAGTCTGTTGTTCCATGTTCAGTTCTAAATGTTGTTTCTTGACCTGCATACAGATTTTCAGGAGGCAGGTAAGGTGGTTCCAGTTTGTTGTGATCCACACAGCCAAAGGCTTTGTGTAGTCAATAAAGCAGAAGTAGATATTTTTCTGGAACTCTCTTGCTTTTTTGATAATCCAGTGGACAAGGGCCATTTGCTTTCTGGTTCCTCTGCCTTTTCTAAATCCAGCTTGGGTATCTCGAAGTTCATGTTTCATGTACTGCTGAAGCCTGGCTTGGAAGATTTTGAGCATTACTTTGCTAGTGTGTGAAATGAGTGCAATTGTGCAGTAGTTTGAGCTTTCTCTGGCATTGCCTTCCTTTGGGATTGGAATGAAAACTGACTTTTTCCAGTGGCCACTGCTGAGTTTTCTAAATTTGCTGGCATATTGAGTACAGCACTTTCACAGCATCATCTTTTAGCATTCGAAGTAGTTCAACTGGAATTCCATCAGCTCAACTAGCTTTTGTTCATTGTGATGCCTCCTAAGGCCCACTTGACTTCGGCTTCCACAATGTCTGGCTCTAGGTAAGTGATCACATCATCATGGTTATCTGGGTCATGATCTTTTTTGTCCAGTTCTTCTGTGTATTCTTGCCACCTCTTCTTAATATCTTCTGTTTCTGTTAGGTCCATACTATTTCTGTCCTTTATTGTGCCCATCTTTGCATGAAATGTTCCCTTGATATCTCTAATTTTTTTTGAAGAGATCTTTAGTCTTTCTCATTCTGTTGTTTCCCTCTTTTTTTTTTTTTTTTTTGCACTGATCACTGAGGAAGACTTTCTTGTCTCTCCTTGCTATTCTTTGGAACTCTGCATTCAGATGGGTATATTTTTCCTTTTCTCCTTTGCCTTTAGCGCCTTTTCTTTTCTCAGGTATTTTTAAGTCCTCCTCAGACAACCATTTTGCCAGGCAACCAGTTACACTATAAGCCTATAATAAATTCTATAACTACTAATTATATCAAAAACTAGTTTAGAAACTTAAGTGTTAGCACAGTAAGAACTTAAGATTTCCAGATCATCAATATGCTTATTGCAATAAACATATAAATATAAAGAGAAAACAGAATCCAACTGTTGTGCTTAGCAACAATTATTACTTTCATATAATAGTTACTGAGATAACAGTGAAACATGAATATTTACTATTTACTAATCAATAAAAACTAATTTTAAAAATTCTTGCTATATATAGGTAGATAATGTAATTATCAGTGCTGATATATATATATATATATATATGTGTGTGTGTGTGTGTGTGTGTGTGTGTGTGTGTGTGTATTATTTATAGAGAGAAAAATAGTTGCTAACACAACACACTACTTCTTTGTTTAAAGAAAAAATTTAGTTGATGTAAGTATGGCTTATATACCCAGAAATTTGCATTTGAAGATAAATGTCTAGCCTAATGATGAGAAATTCTCTAATCTATCAAATTATTGCCTATCCCAGTTCATTACTCAGGCTCCCCTTGTGGGTCAGTGGTAAAGAATCTGCCTGCCAATGCAGGAGATACGTGTTTGATTCCTGAGGCAGGAATATCCACTGGAGAAGGAAATGACAACCCACTCCAGTACTCTTGCCTGGAGAATCCCATGGATGGAGGAGTCTGGTGGGCAACAGTCCATGGAGTCACCAAGAGTTGGGCGTGACTCAGAGACTAAACAACAACTACCTATTACTTATTTCCTTATGAAATGATGGCGATGATGATGATGATGGTGGTGGCAGTGACACTGATTTTTGAAATACTAATAGCAGGCCCCATAAGTGAGCATTTTTTGAGGTACTGAACAGGACTACACCCAGGAGCAAGGTGTGTTCCAGAGTTAACAAGGTGGGGACAGTATTGCTTTTACGCCTTGTCGTTTTCTAGAAGAACTCAAAGCAACTCAGCACTGTATCTTTAATTGCAGTCTCTGACTGTGGAAAGTAATTTGAATGAGATGCATATTCAAAACTATTTATTTAACCCAGAAGGTAGCAGATAGGATATTTAAAATAAAGCTTCTGGCATAACATGCAATAACTTTAATGATCATTGTGTTGGAAAACAGGTGTCAGCGTGCTTCGCTTCCATTTCTTTCCACCCCCTCCTCCCTCTCCATCTGGTTTCCGTTTTCACCAGTTTCACGTGTGTTTTTGTCTGTGAAAATCAATTTGCTATCTTCAGNTGTGTGTGTGTGTGTGTGTGTGTATTATTTATAGAGAGAAAAATAGTTGCTAACACAACACACTACTTCTTTGTTTAAAGAAAAAATTTAGTTGATGTAAGTATGGCTTATATACCCAGAAATTTGCATTTGAAGATAAATGTCTAGCCTAATGATGAGAAATTCTCTAATCTATCAAATTATTGCCTATCCCAGTTCATTACTCAGGCTCCCCTTGTGGGTCAGTGGTAAAGAATCTGCCTGCCAATGCAGGAGATACGTGTTTGATTCCTGAGGCAGGAATATCCACTGGAGAAGGAAATGACAACCCACTCCAGTACTCTTGCCTGGAGAATCCCATGGATGGAGGAGTCTGGTGGGCAACAGTCCATGGAGTCACCAAGAGTTGGGCGTGACTCAGAGACTAAACAACAACTACCTATTACTTATTTCCTTATGAAATGATGGCGATGATGATGATGATGGTGGTGGCAGTGACAGTGATTTTTGAAATACTAATAGCAGGCCCCATAAGTGAGCATTTTTTGAGGTACTGAACAGGACTACACCCAGGAGCAAGGTGTGTTCCAGAGTTAACAAGGTGGGGACAGTATTGCTTTTACGCCTTGTCGTTTTCTAGAAGAACTCAAAGCAACTCAGCACTGTATCTTTAATTGCAGTCTCTGACTGTGGAAAGTAATTTGAATGAGATGCATATTCAAAACTATTTATTTAACCCAGAAGGTAGCAGGTAGGATATTTAAAATAAAGCTTCTGGCATAATATGCAATAACTTTAATGATCATTGTGTTGGAAAACAGGTGTCAGCGTGCTTCGCTTCCATTTCTTTCCACCCCCTCCTCCCTCTCCATCTGGTTTCCGTTTTCACCAGTTTCACGTGTGTTTTTGTCTGTGAAAATCAATTTGCTATCTTCAGTTTTGGGGGGAGGGGATGCCCACAGACATTGGGACCCAAGGTTGAAGAAACACCTACTGTTCCCACTGCAACGCTTTTGTATCCCAAGTAATAAGATGCTCTATGCTCTACTGTTTTATAGATAGATGCAACCGATGGATGTACTTTTACAGCAAATGCTAAGGTGGTATTTTTCACAGGTATTCCTCAAAGGCTAAAGTTTTGGTAACAAATGCATATTTATGTATTCAATGTTATCCTTCTGGAAGAAATATCTTGAAGGCATGTCACCCCACCAATGCTACATTTGAATTCTTTGGGTATCCTTTGGATACCCTTTGGTTATTCAACTTTAAGTTAAGGATTTCCCCACATAGCTTAAATATTTGGGTTAAAATAGAAAAGCCTCCCCACCCCCGAGACCCCCAGAATGTCATTTACAAAATTTTCAGCATCAATGTGCCAAGCACTATAGCCTCTATTCTATTATCTTAGTGCAGACCATTGCTTTACTCCTAAATAGTTGGTCTGCTTGTCTCTATTCTGACTCTAATCAGATCATCTTCAGTGACATTTTCATAACCATCTTGCATAAACAAAGGTCTCATGATGTTGCACACTCAGTCAAAAACCTTTAACAACTTTCTGTTACATATAGAATCAAAACAATATTCGTTGAGATAGTTCTATCTCTAGTATGTGAGGCTGATCTGATTGTGACACCTCTCAGCCAGTTAATCCGCCAGGACTGATTCAGCTGATCCAGATGGCTAGGCGGGTGTCCCCTTCCTCCCCCACCTCTCCATGTGTGTCCCTCCTGAAGCCACATGCTCCGTCAAAGAGGACTACCTTCCCCCATAGAGGAGAACCTTTTTTTGGTCAAGGGTATATGAGTAACTGAGCTCCCTTGCCAGAACCTCCAAACAAGCTCTTAAGATATTTCTGCCTCTAAACTCTGATCTGCCAGAATGCAGGAAACGTAAGTCATTCATCCAATTATTTATTCATTCATGAATGCATAAAACATTTAGGGAGGGCCAATTATGTGCCAGGCATTGCTTAGATATCAGAAGAGAGAGTAGTAGCAGACCTACCAGAAAAAAATATCCCAGTCTGCAAAGAGTGATGAGGGGAGAAAGGCAATGTAGAAATAAGCTGCCAATTAAAATAAATAAATTTAAATTAAAAAAAAGAAATAAGTAAGCTGACTTTAGAGTGTTTTAGAAGATGATAATAGTATGCAGAAAAACAAAAGAAAGAAGGAGAAGACGTCCCCATGTGATGGGAACAATCAGTTTTACATGGGATAATCAGGGAGTTCTCACTGAGACACTGCTATTTACAAGCAGCCTAAAGGGACCAGGTGAAAGGCTGTCTGCGTGTCTTGGGGAGAATCCTCCAAGAAGGAGTCATTCATATAAGATGTTCCCAAGGCAGAAAGATGTCATGTAGCCAAAGCAATAAAGAGACCGACCCAAATGAAGCTGAATGAGCAAGAGAAGAGAGCGGACAGAGACGCTCGGGGAGTTGGGCGAGACAAGAAGCGGGCCAAGGTAAGGGCTTTGGCTTTGACTTTGAGCAAGACAGGAACGGACTGGGAGGTTTCAAGCAGAAGAGGGGTGTGGCCTGGGTTAGAGTTTAACATAAGCACTTTGACTGCTCTTTTGTGAATTAACTAGAAGTGGGGTGGGGGTGAGTGGGTCAAGCCAAATCGGAAGTTTGGAGACTCTGAGTTAATCCAGGTTAGAGACTGATGGACCTCTGGACACAGGTGATAGCAACGCAGAAGAGCAGCAGTGGCTGCTCTGGTGTCCTCTCAAAATATAAGACATTACAAATGTTAAAAAGCTGACAAATAACACAGGCATCATAAAATTCTTCAAATTTATAAATTATTCTTATCATTAGGTGCCTGATAACACTTCTCTGCTGTTTTTTTTTTTTTTCCCCTACATGTCTAAAAGCATTTTCCTTGATCACATTCTCATGTAGCAATTTTATGGTAGAGAGAATAGAAGAATAATTCTCTCCTTGAAAAATCAAAACTTGTTCTTTTGTGCAAACTTGCTTGAACAAAATTTGTCTTTTATTTTTGACAGTGTAGAAAAATAACTTTTAATTTCCCAACTCCCTTTGATTCCTGCTGAGGCTGTGTCAACTAATGGATGGAAGCCCTCAAAAGCTCCAGCCGTTTAATCTCCCTTCCTCAGCCCCTAGAGAGGAGAAATCCATGGCCCTACACTGTGGTTTATCTTGACTAAATCTTTATCTCCTGGGGTTTCTTACTTCCCCTGGCCATCACTCCCACAGGGTCAGTCCCCAGGGGCTGGATAAGCCTGGGTCATAATGGTCACCTAGCAGACAGAAGCATCCCCGTGATGCTGTTTGGGAGTTTCCCTTGGTGTGAGTGATGGAGTCCAGACACTGGTGAGATCAGCCAAAGCACATATTTCTCTGGAGAAGTGATGCTGCTAGCATCTTACACCCTATCCCTGGCTTCAGGCCCCCCTTTGGAGTGTATCACAGTGCAGAGTATACTCTGTGCCTCCAGCCCATGCCTAGAGTACTTTCTCCTGAATCCTCAGAGGAGTATGAAAGGCTGGCACAGAAAGGTCACAAAGTTTAAGCTTTATTACTTTGAAGTGTAGTCTTAGAAGTGGAGATGGGGGGAAAAAAGTCTAATTCTTTATACCTGTTGATGAGAGAATCAAGAAGACTTGACGATGGAGTCAGTGTGGATGTAAGGGAAGGAAAGTGGGCAAGGAAGGCACCATGGTTCTAGTTTGAGTTAATGGAGGAGGAGAGTTGTCATCTTTTCAGATAGAGAAGACAGTGGGAGGGGAATATTTGAGAATCAGTTCAGTTGTGACCCCATGGACTGCAGCACGCCAAGCCTCCCTGTCCATCACCAACTCCTGGAGTTTATTCAAACCCATGTCCATTGAGTCGGTGATACCATCCAAGCATCTCATCCTCTGTCATCCCCTTCTCCTCCTGTCTTCAATCTTTCCCAGTATCAGGGTCTTTTTGAATCATTCAGTTCTTCGCATCAGGTGGCCAAAGTATTGGAGTTTCAGCTTCAACATCAGTCCTTCCAATGAATATTTGGAACTGAATTGAGATTAAGAATAAGAAATTCAGTTTTGGCCATATCAAATGTACATAAGTCATGGATGTACAAATAGAGATGTTAGAAAGGCATCTGGATGCATAAATCTGGAGATCGGGGGTAGGGGTAAAAAGTGTAATTTCACAATACATATTTATATCAGGTCATCATGTGGTATATAATACTTTAAATATTCAATATTAATTATTTAATCATATACAATATTATTTGTAAAGTATACCTCAATAAACCTAGGGGAACAAAAGAAAGGTAGGGGAAGGACCAGAAGGAAGATGCAAATTTGGGACTCTTCAACTTATAGATGGCGTTTAAAGTCAGGAGACTGTGTGAAATAAAAAGGGAATAAAAGAGGAGACTTCCAAGGAACTTGCCCTTTGGTGCACTCCCATTTTAAGGCATCCCAAAGATAAGAAGGAATCATAAAGAAGAAAAAAAGGGAGTGGTCGGTGAGACAGGCAAAATAAGAGAGAGACAGAAAAATAAAGGCTGCTCTGGAAGCCAAGTGAGGAAAGTATGTGGGATAATCAGCTGTGTCAACTGCTGCTGGTAGATCAGGTAGGCAAAGCATCCAGAATGGATCACTGAACTTAAAAAAAAAAATTATTAGGTTTGATTGATGGCCTTCATAAATAGATGTGGAAAGACATTCCCTTGCAGTACGAAAGAAAGATTTTACCAGCTGGCTTGTGGTCTGTTTGTCTACCTTTCCAGGGACAAATGAACACAGGTGACTGCAGTTTTCTTTCCGTTTAGCACATTGATAAGAATATTTTATCAAATAAACCTATAGCATTGGAGGAGAGTTCTTACTCATTGAATTAGTTTAGTAGAGTATCATTGTTTTATAAGATTTATGAGGTCTGAGTTCCTGGAAAGTATTGTATAAAATATGTAACTCTTTGAGTTTAGAATGGAAACCTTTCACTACCTAAATGTCTCCTCTTGTGTGAGATAACTTTTATTTCAGTTAATATGTGTGCGTGTCACTCAGTTTTGTCTGACTCTTGCAATCCTATAGACTGTAGCTCACCGGGCTCCTCTGGAATTTTTTAGGCAAGAATACTGGAGTGGGTTCCCATCCTCTTCTCCAGGGATTCTTTCCAACCCAGGGGTAAAACCCAAGTTTCCCACATTGCAGGCAGATTCTCTGCCATCTGAGCCACCAGGGAAGCCCACTTCAGTTAAGAGACTACTTTGGACCTGGGTCAGAGAAGACGTCTGATTGTGCAGTTGGGAACACTGGGGGACAATTTGCTTCACCTGTGCTACTTGATTGCGTACTTCCTTCAAATTAATAGTGATGCTTGAAGCAGTGAAACATCTAACTCCAATTCGACAATCTGAAACTTCATTTTAGCTAGGAAAGATTTCAAGGAAACAAGAAAAAGGATAAATAACTCTCTGTAGGACATTTTCTCCTAATGGGAGTAAGGAATGCCTACATGCATACATGCTCAGTTGCTTCAGTCATGTTCAACTCTTTGTGATCCTATGGACTGTAGTCTGCCAGGCTCCTCTGCCCCAGGAAAAAATGAATCAATAAATTGAGGCAAAGAAGATGCTGCTACTGCTGCTGCTAAGTCACTTCAGTAGTGTCCGACTCTGTACAACCCCAGAGACGGCAGCCCACAGGCTCCCCTGTACCTAGGATTCTCCAGGCAAGAACACTGGAGTGGGCCGCCACTTCCTTCTCCAATGCATGAAAGTGAAAAGTGAAAGTGAAGTCACACAGTCGTGTCCGACTCCTAGCGACCCCATGGACTGCAGCCTACCAGGCTCCTCCATCCATGGGATTTTCCAGGCAAGAGTACTGGAGTGGGTTGCCATTGCCTTCTCCAAGGAAGATGCTAGATTCATGATATATGCCTCCTTTTCCTCTTTATTATTTCAGTTGTTTTGATA
Organism: Neotragus pygmaeus; assembly: GCA_006410875.1. Lineage (NCBI taxonomy): Eukaryota > Metazoa > Chordata > Mammalia > Artiodactyla > Bovidae > Neotragus > Neotragus pygmaeus. The sequence goes on from SJYV01055552.1 coordinate 177,311, forward strand.
ATTCTTGTGTGTGTGTGTACATGCTCAGTCACTCAGTCATGTCTACCTCTTTTGCAACTGCATGGACTGTAGGCTGTCAGTCTCCTCTGTCCATGGAATTCTCCAGTCAAGAATGCTTGAGTGGGTTGCCATGCCCTGCTCTAAGGGATCTTCCTGACCCAGGGATCGAGCCCTCATCTCTTGCATTGTCTTGAGCATTGCAGGCAGATTCTATACTGCTGAGCCCCTGGGGAAGCTCATAGAGGAATGAGGCTCAATCAAAGAGTGGATATGCAGTCAAGATGAATTCTTTCTCTATCTTTTTTGTTTGGCTATTTATTTGAATTATTTAGAAGAATTAAAATCAGGAGAAATCCAACTTGCCTTCAGAAATGGTAACATACGTTCTCCCAAATAATGGACTAGAATATTTATAGCAGCATATTATTTTTAATAGCTCCCTGCTGGAAACTGCTCAAATAGCCATCAAGAGTGAAACTGTTCAAGCAATTATGATGTACACATGTCAGGGAATATCATGCAGCAACAGGGATGAGCAATCTACAAATATAGGCAACACTAGGAATGGGGCTTGTCAACTTAATAGTTGAACAAAAGAATTTAGGCAGTATTTGCAAAATATGTACATAAAGTATGAAAATTTATATAATTAAACAATTAATATATGATATAAACACCACTTATTTTTCTACAAGTGCTGAGAAAAATACTTGAGATAAGAGATCAATAATTGAATCAATTAGGTAGTATCCATTGTTGACCATGATTGATAAGTTTATAAAATTGTCATGACCCAAGTAAGAAAAGAAGCCAGATTCAATTATACAAAATATGTTAAAGACAGAATATAAGAATTGCTTGATACTGTAATTAATTTTCATTATTGAGGCTATGAAAATAATACATGGCCCTTGCCCTCAAGAAGTTATATATTTTTAAATTATCAATATCAATACTAATAATAAGTATACAATTTACATTCTTTAAAACATCTTTTTTAAACTACTATTCAGGATTAGTTGTGTGCTAACAGGACTTGATGGACGTGAGTCTGAGTGAACTCCAGGAGTTGGTGATGGACAGGGAGGCCTGGCATGCTGTGATTCATGGGGTCGCAAAGAGTTGGACAAGACTGAGTGACTGAACTGAACTGAACTGAACTGAACATCTTAGAAAGAAAGAAATGGAATGAGTTTCTTTTTACTAATTCACACATTAAGTATCAACAGTTTCCTTTCTTTATAATATAGTGTCATAAATTTCATCTACACGAATATCCTTAAGCTTGAAATCAAATCAGACAGAACTGAGTTAACTCAGGCTAGACTCAGGCAGGAAACAGTTGAAAATTTGCACCACAGATGAAAAGAAAAGGAAGGAAAATTAGGATAAAATGTGACTGGGGCAAAGTGGGCATAATAGTGTGAATTAGAAAGAGAACAGGATAGAAATGAAATTTGGTTTCAATAAGAAATGTTAACTAAGCATGACATGATTGAGACTGGAGAAGGAAAAGGAAACCAGCTTATACGAAATGTGTGCTCAGTAGAAAATAAAGACAAGGAATGTGCTAAAAACTAATGGTAAATACAGATAAAAGGAATGACAGGTAGGAGTTACTTAGCAGGCTATTATGCTCAGGAAACTGGGAAAGAGTAGTTTTAAGGATGTCTGTTCACTGTAGCAAGGGATTCCTAGCTAAATTGGAATTCTATTGACTATGAAGTTTAGGATTTACTCCTGACTAGGGAACTGAATATCAATGGCTAGAGAAGAGTGAGCTATTTGAAAAAAAAAATAAAGTGGGAAAGTGAAAGTGAAGTTGCTCAGTGTCCTCTGACTCTTTGCAACCTCATGGACTATAGTCTATCAGACTCCTCTGTCCATGGGATTCTCCAGGCAGGAATACTGGAGTAGGTTGCCATGCCCTTCTCCAGGTGATCTTCCTGACACAGGGATTGAACCTGGGTCTCCTGCACTGCAGGCAGACTCTTTACTGTCTGAGCAGTGCAAACAGAGATGAATAATCCATGACCATGACTTCAAAGCCACGATATCTGTAGTAAAGGAAGTGAAAGTCTGTACAGAAAAAGATAATGAAATGGCCATATTAAGTGATACTTTCTCCTGACCCTTCCATGATTTGTCTAGACATTTAATTTGCATTGTCAAATCTAAGTATTTTGCCCCTAGAATTTTTTTTCTTTTAATTTAAGAAGGGTTTTCCAAAATATATACTTTTAAGAAGAGGTGGTTAAAAGGAGAAAAATGTTTAGTGACTTGTGGCTACAACAAATGCAGTGATAAAGGAAGCCCCCGCCCCCACCTTTAGCAGCAGCCAGTACACTGCCTTGCCCACTGCACCTTCATCGGCAAAGTGCGAGATATGAACTAGATGTGTTCTTAGATGCATTACAGTTGTTTCTCAAATAAGCTCCGTGTATGCGTACTCAGTTGCTTTGCCCTGTCTGGCTCTTTGCAACTCCATTGACTGTAGCCTGCCAGGATCCTCTCTCCATGGAATTTTCCAGGCAAGAAGACTGGAACAGGTTGTCATTCCCTTCTCCAGGAGATCTTCCCAAGCTAGAGACTGAACTCGTGACTCTTGGGTCTCCTGTATTGGCAGGCAGATTCTTTACCACTGAGTCACCTGGGAAGTCCATTAAATAAACTTATTGAAACCATATTGGTTAATTTAGAAAATTTCTCACTTATAGCTCTTTAGAACCTAAAATTTCTTTGCATCTCAAAATAGCTATGGACAGTATTGAGAGTAATTACAGATTATTAAGGCCTTCTTATTTTTGACAAGAAAAACAAGGCCCGGAGAAATGAAATTACTGTCTCCAAGTCACAGATCTTCTAATTGGTAATTCTGGATATGGACACTGATTTACAACCCAAAGCTCATTTCACAGTCTTATTGCTGACTTGAGAAGCCAGATTAACGTCCTGATTACGGCACCGGTAGGATCGACCAGGAGGAAACAACAGGTTTGCCAAATCGAAAGATGTCCAGTTAGGAAAATGATGCATTCATGCATGCATGTCAGTGTGTACACACACCTGCATACTCACATGTGGGCGCCCACACCACTTCTAGTTTTAACTTAAAACAAGGAGNGTCCTGATTACGGCACCGGTAGGATCGACCAGGAGGAAACAACAGGTTTGCCAAATCGAAAGATGTCCAGTTAGGAAAATGATGCATTCATGCATGCATGTCAGTGTGTACACACACCTGCATACTCACATGTGGGCGCCCACACCACTTCTAGTTTTAACTTAAAACAAGGAGGATCAATGCAGTGGACAAGGTAGGCAGATAACTTACTTTAAAATATTTAGTATGCACCTGTGAAAAACTGAGCTTTCAAGTCTTTATTTTAATCCATTCAAGCCCAACTATTCACTGAGGAATCTATCTAACTTAAAGAAAACAACAACTTGGGTGGCACTAGTTGATGCTAATATCACACAGACATTTACATTGAGTCTGAAATGAGAAATTGAATCAATAAACTATAAAAAATTTTTAATTATTTTATTTTGTCATTAATTCTACAAATATTGAGTTCTTTTGAATTTCCAAACATTTACAAAGTGTCAAGGTAGCTCTGATAGCTCAGTTGGTAAAGAAATTTGCCTGAGATTCAGGAGACCCTGGTTCAATTCCTAGGTAAGGAAGATCTGCTGGAGAAGGGATAAGCTACCCACTCCAGTATTCTTGGGCTTCACTTGTGGCTCAGCTGGCAAAGAATCTGCCTGCAATGCTGGAGACCTGGGTTTGATCCCTGGGTTAGGAAGATCCCCAAGAGAAGGGAAAAGTTATCCACTCCAGTATTCTGGCCTGGAGAATTCCATGGACTGTATAATCCTTGGGGCCTCAAAGAGTCAGATATGACTGAGTGACTTTCACTGGGCTTCCCTAGTGGCTCAGAAGGTTAAGTGTCTGTCTGCAATGCAGGAGACCCGGGTTCAATCCCTGGGTTGGGAAGATCCCATGGAGAAGGAAATGGCAGCCCACTCCAGTATTCTGCCTGGAGAATCCCATGGACCGCGGAGCTGTGTAGGCTACTATCCATAGGGTCGCAAAGAGTAAGAATATCATAGATCCACCACTGATTTCATAAGCATTTTCACTTCTTCTGACATAGCTCTGCTTACTTGTATACAACACTCTGCTAGATTTAATTAACAGCACCTATGAATTATCAAAGGCTTGCCAGGTAGCACAGTGGTAAAGAATCTGCCTGCCAAGAGACGCAGGAGACGTGGATTCGATCCCTGGGTGAGAAAGATCCCCTGGAAGAGGAAATGGCAGCCTACTCCAATATTCCCGCCTAGAGAATCTCATGGTGAGAGGAGCCTGACAGGTNGCGGAGCTGTGTAGGCTACTATCCATAGGGTCGCAAAGAGTAAGAATATCATAGATCCACCACTGATTTCATAAGCATTTTCACTTCTTCTGACATAGCTCTGCTTACTTGTATACAACACTCTGCTAGATTTAATTAACAGCACCTATGAATTATCAAAGGCTTGCCAGGTAGCACAGTGGTAAAGAATCTGCCTGCCAAGAGACGCAGGAGACGTGGATTCGATCCCTGGGTGAGAAAGATCCCCTGGAAGAGGAAATGGCAGCCTACTCCAATATTCCCGCCTAGAGAATCTCATGGTGAGAGGAGCCTGACAGGCTACAGTCCATGTGGTTGCAAAAGAGGCAGACATGACTGAGTGACTGAGCATGCACAGACGCAAGAATTATCAAAACAACTGAAATAGTACACAGGAAACGGAGGCATATATCAGGAATCTAGCATCTTCTTTGCCTCAGTTTATTGATTCATTTTTTTCTCATAAATCCTCAAGCTTCTTAATCTCCACATCTGTCAAGTTTGACTTTACTACAAGGCATGCTCTTATAATAATGAGGGCAGTGAATCTGTGTCTATTCTCAAAAAAAGGGATTCAATCAAAGAAGATCATTTTGTTCTGATTTGAGAAAATTTAATTATCTCTGCCTTGGTAATTTGCATATTTTACCCAGAGTGCATCGTAACATATTTTCCTTTAAAATTATCATAACCTATAGATGTGTCATTTTTATCCTTGTGGCTACTGTTGAGTAAAGCGATGAACAGATTGAGAAAGTTCTGCCATTACTGTTTCAGTCATATCTAACTTAATATATGTTAAGGGAGAATGGTAGGCATATTCCAACCATCCTGATCTGATATATATATATATATATATATTTTTGCTTTCTCCAAATCTGTCAGTGACTGTAATAGCATTGATACAATCTCTGAGCTGCTTGTCTACCACGACTTAAACATTTTAAATTTAAACTAACTTCCTTTTTGTATGTATCTCATATTTCCTAAAGCAGTGGACTAGTGAATGGAAAGGTATACACCATGAAATGGGCAGGTGATTCTTTTCTCATAAATGTCTTGAAAGATAAGGCAAAGAAGTAAACAAACCCCAAACCAACCACATAAACAGAAACAAAGACAGAAACACACAAAAGTCTGCTGTAACATTGCTAGAGCAAACAGTGGGGATTTATAAACATAGCGTATTTCACATTACATTGTGTTGAGAATGAGAACATCACTTAAGCAGGTTTTGATTAATGAAACACTCAAGAGGTTAACTGAACTAACTTGTGACCTGGATTTTCATCTAAAGGCTAATTATAAAGTTTATATAACTCAATCTATAGTCTTAGAAAACATCAAAGTTTTAGAGCTCTCATTCTTCCTTTCACTCACTTTTCACTCATTATTATTATATTCTTGTTTTGGTTTGGTTTACATTTTTTAGGATAGGGGCCTTTAACTCAGGGTCGATAGACTGGCCTTGAATGATGATAAGAAAAAAAAAATATATATATATATATATCCTCATCATTATAAACAGATCTCTAAAGGCTCTGAATTTTATTATTAATAACTATGCAATTTGTTAGCAATTGAGACAAATACATTTAACACTTTTACAAATGAAGTAGGTCGTTTTTTCTAAAATGTACTCATGAATGCCACCTGGGGCTTCCCAGGTGGCTCCGTGGTAAAGAATCTGCCTGCCAATTCAGGAGACACAGGAGAAGCAGTTTCCATCCCTGGGTAGGGAAGATCCTCTGGAGTAGGAAATGGCAACCCACTCCAGTATTCTTACCTGGAAAACCCCATGGACAGAGGAGCCTGGAAGGTTACAATCCATGGGGTCACAAAGAGTTGGAAACAATTAAGCAACTGAGCATGCTTGCATCTGATCATAAACCACTTCTAAATCAGTCTTGCCTGAGACTCATAGAAGTTTGGAAGAGAAAAGTTCAAATGCTGGGGATTTTATGGATGGAGTGGGGAAAAGAGTCAGACTAATAGATAGCTGTCCCAAGAAGTCTTAACTCTTCTGTATAAAGATTTCAGGGGCCTTCCAGGTGGCTCAGTAGTAAAGAATCGGCCTGCAGCGCAGGCAGTCCCTGGGGTTGCCTCCCTGGGGTTTAATCCCTGGGTTGGAAAGATCCCCTGGAGAAGGAAATATCAGACTACTCCAGTATTCTGGCCTGGAAAATCCCATGGATGGAGGAACCTGGTGGGCTACAGTCCATGAGGTCGCTAAGAGTCAGACATGACTAAGTGACTCAACAACCAACATGGTAATGACAAAGATTTCATAAGACAAACAGGAGTACAAGTGTTATGTAGTGTTAGTCTTTACACACTGTGGCTCATCACGTAATGAGGTTCGTTTATTCAAGTTGCAATAAAGACAGTCACAGAATTGTCTTTTCTAAAAATATACATAAAGATATCATTACAAAGTTTACTTTGGGAGCAGAGACAATGCATTTTCTCAGTAAGAGATAATACAAACTATGAAATATGACAACACTGACCCATGTGAATAGGTAAATGCGTGAAGACAAGTTGCTAAAGCTGTTATTTTGAAGTAGGAGCCTGGAGGCAGAGGCTTTATATATATAACCTCAAGCAAATCATTGACATGTGAGGCTCAGTTTTGAGTCATCTGTAGAAGCTTGAGTAACATGGAAAAACAATGTCCGAAATGTCTCCTAGGCTTCACGTTCTGAAGTTTCCAAAATAGGACAGTGTTTAAAAATATGCTTTTCACAGCTCTGTAAGCCAGGACATATTACCTAACCTTTCTGAAGTTAATTTTCTTGATTTGTAAAATGGAAAATCTACTAGGATCTTACAAGGTTGTTATATAAATGAAATTAGTTGGGATAATACACATAAGTGATTAGAATTCTGTCTGACATGGTAACTTCTTAATCAATGAGTGATGTTTTAGATAAAAGAGTAAATATTTTCAAAAACCTTTGTGCATGTTTTATCAGAGAGTTCAGGTACTTCTTCCCTGAAGAGTAACCTAATTTGATGTTAGTTAAAATTCTGCTTACTTAATGTAGTCACTTCTGAAGAAGATCAACCTTGGGATTTCTTTGGAGGGAATGATCCTGAAGCTGAAACTCCAGTACTTTGGCCACCTCATGTGAAGAGTTGACTCACTGGAAAAGACTCTGATGCTGGGAAGGACTAGGGGGAGGAGGAGAAGGGGACAACCGAGGATGAGATGGCTGGATGGCATCATGGACTTGATGGACGTGAGTCTGAGTGAACTCTGGGAGTTGGTGATGGACGGGGAGGCCTGGCGTGCTGAGATTCATGGGGTCACAAAGAGTCTGACACAACTGAGCGACTGAACTGAACTGAACTGAATGTAGTCACTTGGGGCTTTCCAAGGAAAAACATTGGTAATTTCGCCTGCCAATGCAGGACATGCAGGAGACATGGGTTCGATCCCTGAGTCCTGAAGATCCTCTGGAGTAGAAAATGGCAACCTGCTCCAGTACTCTTCATTGGAAAGGTTACATGGACAGAGCAGACTGGCAGGCTACAATCACGGGGTCACAAAGAGTGGGGCAGGACTGAGCCACGGAGCACACAGGCAGTCACAAATCTTATAATCAGTCAAGTTCTCATCAGCTCACTCTGAAGGCCTTCATGTTTTCTCCCAACAGGGTCTGATCTCAGGTTCTTTTCAGAGTGACTTGGAACTGAATGTTAGTATGCAATGTATGATTTTGGAACATTTGCATAATTCCTTTATGATTATTTTATGATTGAAGTAGTGCTCTAATGAAAAAGTTATTTAATAAAGGCTCTCCGCCTGCTTTTTCTAGGAGCTAGTCATCTCAGCTCCAGAAATTTATTGATTTTTTTTTTTTCTATTCTCAATATAATGTGGAAGAGACCGCTTCCTTAGCTGGAAACTGATCTGAAGTGGGGGGAGGAAATGTACACAGCGAAACTCAATGAGTTTCCTTGCACTGTTGGTGGCTGGGATTAGAGCGATCGGTGGTGTGTTCCCAGGAAGCAAGAAGTGTGATAAACACAGACCTTGAAGGATGGGAAACCACACTAAGTGACAACAAGATGAGGGTTTTGCTGAAATTTTGGCTTTCTCTGATAATTTGAAAAGAATTCATGGAACTGCCTTGGTGGTGCAGTGACGAAGACTCTGCACTCCCAAAGCTCGGGTTCAGGTTTGGTCTCTGGTCGGGGAACTAGATCGCACTGGTGACAATTAAGACCCAAGTCAGCCAAATAAATACACATTTTCAGAGAGAATTCAGCAAGTATAATTGGGTTGGTGTTTAAATAAAAGTGAGACGCAAGCTCACTTGGGACAGAAATTAAACTGAATGAATTCTTCTGGAGAGGTAAATGTCATAGAGACTGACCCTTCTCATTCTCCTAGTGGGTTAAATCTTATCTAACACAAAGATATTTCTCCTATAAAGCCAGAAGAAACCTCTCTCTCTCTCTCTTTCTCTATCTCTCTCTATCTACCTATATGTGTGGAGCTTAAAGGCTTTTCTCTTATGTATTCAGTTGTATCTAATATTTTTGGTCCCTAAATTCTAGAATAGGCTAAAGAAATATGCTTAATCCAATTCTACCGTTATTCTTCCTTCCTTTAATGCCACCGGGTACCAGGAAATGCTTCTGTGGAAGACTCAGAAAGATGCATATTGGCAAATAAACACAACAAAGACACATATTGTGCAGTATATAGGTGACTTCCCTGGGGGCTCAGACGGTAAAGGGTCTGCCTACAATGCGGGAGACCAGGGTTTGATCCCTGGGTCGGGAAGATCCTCTGGAGAAGGAAATGACAACTGACTCCAGTACTTTTGCCAGACAGAGGATCCTGGTAGGCTACAGTCCATGGGGTTGCAAAGAATCAGACACAACTGAGCAGCTTCACTCTATGGCTCGTGTGTGCAAGTGTCTGACTGTTTAGTCGAGTCCAGCTTTTTGTAACCCCATGGACCGTAGCCTGCCAGGCTCCTCTCTCCATGGGATTCTCCAGGCGAAAACACTGGAGTGGGTTGCCATTTCCTTCTCCAGGAGATCCTCCTCAAACCCACATCTCTTTTGTCTCCTGCATTGCAGGTGGATTCTTTATCACTGTCCTACCTGGAAAGCCCTCGAAGGTTCTCTATTTCTATAAGCTGATGGAATTTTCAGGTACTCAGCTCTACAGAATCTCAATCAACACCCCGAGGATCCTTCTACATTACCTTCCAACACGGATTAATCAGTACCTGGAAAAGTCACCCCGGGGTGTCAAAAATTGCTCAGCTTACTCACTGAGAATATAGTCAATTCAAGAAAATGATGGGATGCTCTGCTGACAATGTCCTAGGTGAGTTTGTTTATACTGTAGCACCAGTATTAACTGAGAGACAAAGGAGAAATAACTGTCAGGAATTTTGCAATTAAAAGTTAGCCTACAGTGTGGTTTTTTTCCTAGAAGCCTGCCATCACCAAGCAGAGTATGTTCAAGATGAGGCCTGCCTGTCTTTCTCACAGTGACACCAGCATCTGAAACAGCCGAGAGGAGGCAAAGCTATAATCTGAGCCAAGACACTAATTATAAAGAACATGAGAGGATCCTAAGTTTGGCTTCACAAAAAGAATAAATGACTGTTCTTTTATAAATAGGTTCTAATATTTGATCTTAATCATCTATGGTGATTTAATAACATTGGGAAAATAGCACTGTATAAAGGATTAATAACCATTGCTAAGAAAGAAGTGGCCCAGAGATAAGATTACATTTGGTTAAGAAACCTGGTTTACTATTGGGAGTCTCCCTTTATGTAGTCAACTCTTTTATGATTTTTTTTTTCAGTAGAATCATCTCTGATTTGCCAATGGGCTTCCTAGGTGGTGCTGTGCTGAAAAATATGCCTGCCAATGCAGGAGATGTAGGTGATACGGGTTCGATCCCGGGGTCAGGAAGATCCCCTGGAGGAGGAAATGGCAACCCACGCCAGTATTCTTGCCTGAAAAATACCATGGACAGAGGCAGGTACTGAGGGGGCTACAGTGCATGGGGTCTCACAGAGTCCACATATATAGACCTGGCATATAGATCTTGTTTGTCCAAGCATCACCTGATTTAATTGTTCATAAAAATTATCCTTAAAATATGGATAAAATTATTAACTTTTTTTTTTGCTTGATGAAGGAATGTCCTTTCGGTTTTAGTGAGACCTACATGATTAAATGTACCATACAGAAGACTGTCACATGGGGCTGTGGGGGAGCTGTTCTTAGCCAAGTGTTCTCTGCCCTGCTCTTTGCTCCTTAATTATGGTCTATGAGGGATGTTGCACTTTGCCCCTCTCATCCATTCATCCCTCACAACCTAACGGATCCAATTCCATTTGAGCCTGTTGTGTGCCCTCCTCCCAAATAAGGACAGACTGGTTTCACTTCAGCAGTCTGTCTTTGTACATTGAGATCTGTACCAACAACAAGTCACGTTCAGGGCTGGGAACACCTCCTCACTGACAGAGGAGAATCGTGTACTGATGGTGTCGGCTGTCAAAGAGAACCCAAATACTGTCAAATCATCTCCATGCCAACAACATTTACAGTACAGCTACAGGAATTTGTATCAAAAACACTTTGAGTATATTTTTTTTTCCCCTGAAAGCTTAGGTAAAGTTTAACTCCTATAACCAACATGAAACCCTGATTCTCGAGGGTGTAGAGGTAGAGTTGTTGCAAAGAAAATATTACCCAGGGAGAGACCATTGATTTTAAACTTTGCCAGATGAATCTAAACCATAACATGCTGTAGAATGCTCAAGGGAAAAAGAGTTCCCTTCGTCGCCACTCTCTGAATTTTCTTCCTGGCTACATTCAGGCAGTTTTCCAATTCGTGAATGCTTCCCTCCAGCAAGGTCTGATCATTGCAAATGCATTGCTGGTATGACAGACTCTCTTCGTTGGCAGAAACCCCAGAGTAAACAGATATGTGCCCTGGAAACCACGTCTCCACTCCTGGGAAGATCAAACCAAAATGAGCTACAAGAAAGTCACTCTTCAATTATACTGATTTCTTCTAAATTAAGCAGGGCAGGAAAGCACAGACACTGGAAACACTGCTATGAAGATAAGTTCGCCTCATTTAGCAGCAGTGGTAAACCCCCGAAGATGGCTCAAATGAGCAAATGCCAGTAACACAGGTAAACAAGTGTTCTCACCTGTCAACAGCTGTGTGGGTTTGTGGTGCCAGGTGTGCTATGTACACTCAAGCTCAATGCCACATTTTTCATTTATGAGGAGTTATCAGAATGCCTCGTGCAGACCTTCCCTCTGGCAATTGTCACAAGTAAAGCTGGGTGTCATTTGTCAGGTGCCCCCGTTAAGTGGATTCACAAGCACAATATAAATCAGAAATCATATCAAATAGGCTCCAGTAAAAATCTGTACTGTGACTCATAGTGAAGGATAACTCCTCCAAAGCCATCGTCCTGGAGGATTTCCACAGATTGCTCAATCCTTGTATTTTTAAGAAAGCAATGAAAAGCTTTCTTGCAGATTTGTTTTGGGGGGCAGAGTGGGGTATTTACAATCATTTTGTTTAATTGCAGATTACTGATTAAACTGCTTCAAATCCAATAAAAAGCCGGACTTGCCAATGTTCAAATTATGTTGTATATTGTCTTTTAATAATAGGAGAGACAGGGCTGGAGTTTACAGGTGTTAGTTAGGCAATTATTTTTATAATATTTATTTATTTATTAGTAAATAAACAGTGACACATTTTATTTTCTTGGGCTCCAAAATTACAGCAGATGGAGACTGCAGCCATGAAATTAAAAGAGGCTTGCTCCTTGGAAGAAATGCTATAACAAAACTAGATAATGTTTATTAAAAAGCAGAGACATCACTTCACTGACAGAGGTTTGTATAGTCAAAGCTAGGATTTTTCATGGAGAAGGCAATGGCACCCCACTCCAGTGTTCTTGCCTGGAGAATCTCAGGGATGGAGGAGCCTGGTGGACTACGGTCTATGGGGTTGCACAGAGTCAGACACAACTGAAGCGACTTAGCAGCAGCAGCAGCAGGATTTTTCCAGCAGTCATGTACAGATGTGAGAGTTGGACCATCAAGAAGGCTGAGCACCAAAGAACTGATGCTTTCAAACTGTGGTGATAGAGAAAAATCTCTTGAGAATCCCCTAGACAGAAAGGATATCAAACCAGTCAGTCCTCAAGGAAATCAACCCTGAGTATTTATTAGAAGGACTGATGCTCAAGCTGAAGCTCCAATATTTTGGCCTTCTGATGCTAAGAGCTGAATCATTGGAAAAGACCCTGATGCTGTGGAAGATTGAAGGCGAGAAAAGAGGGTGACTGAGGATAAGGTGATTGGATGGCATCACTGACTCAATGGACATGAGTTTGAGTAACTCCAGGAGATGGTGAAGGACAGGGAAGCCTGGCTTGCTGCAGTAGTTCACGGGATTGCAAAAAGTCAGACACGACTTAGTGACTGAATGATTTATTTATTCAGCAGCACCGGGTTTCTTGGTTGTGGCATATGGACTGTTTCAGCTGCAACATATGAACACTTAGTTGAGGTATGTGGGATCTAGTTCCCTGACCGAGGATAGAATCTGGGCCCCCTGCATTGGGAGCACGAATTTTTAACCACTGGGCCACTCCAGGCAATTAGTTTGATGGTAAATTTCTCCCACAGCTGTATAATAGATCAGTAAACCGAATAATCCTGTTGTGGACACTGAGCTCCTTCAATAGTGAGTCTAGAAGTCATGAGTTGGAAAGTGCCTTGTGAGAAGTAAAAGTGCTAGTTGCTCAGTTGTCTCTGACTCTTTTCCCACCCAGCCAGGCTCTTCTGTCCTTGAAATTCTCCACTCAAAAATACTGGAACGGGCTGCTGTTCCCTTCTCCAGGGACCGTCCCCAGGGATCAAACCCAGGTCCCCTGCATTGCAGACAGATCCATTACTGTCTGAGCCACCAGAGAAGCCTGGAAAGTATCTTGTGTGTGTGTGTGTGTGTGTGTGTGTGTGTGTGTGTGTGCGCGCGCGCGCGCGCGCGTGTGTGTTAGTTGCTCAGTCGTGTCCAACTTTTTGCAACCCCATGGACTGTGGTCCACTAGGCTCCTCCATCCATGACTTTCTCCAGGCAAGAAGACTGGAGTGGGTTGCCATTCCTTTGTCCAAGTAGCTTAAGAATTGTCTAAATTATCCTCCCTGGTATCTCACATGGTACAGAATCTGTCTGCAATGCGGGAGACCTAGGTTTGATCCCTGGGTTGGGAAGATCCCCTGGAGGAGGAAATGGAAACCCACTCCAATATTCTTACGTGGAGAATCCCACAGACAGAGGAACCTGGTGGGCTACAGTCCACGAGGTCACAAAGAGTTGGACACGACTGAGAGACTAACACTTAAACTTTGCAAATTATCCTCCCTTTGATATGGTAAGTTTTTTAGAGAACATTTTTAAAGTTTCCATGAGCTTCTATACAATTATTTCTAGTGATAAAGAGGTCAGTCTTCACAAGAAGTATATTTTATTTCTGAAGATCACATTCTCCAATTAAGTTAAATTATTCTTCCCTTCAATTTTATGCACTAGTCCATTTCAATCCATTTGTTTCTACTGTTTCTCATGAGTGTAAGTTTCATCGGGGTGAAGCTGTTTATCAAGTGCATTTTGAAATGATATCCTTCAGTATGTGTCCTGGCAGTGGGCAAAAATACTTAGGTTTATTGAATGAGTGAGAGAACAGATACTAAACCTCCTTCTTTTGTGCATACATGCCGTTGCTTCAGTCGTGTCTGTCTCTTTAGGACCCCATGGACTGTGGCCCCCCAGGCTCCTCTGTCCATGGGATTCTCCAGGCAAGAGTACTGGAGTGGGGTGCCATGCCCTCCTCCAGGGGATCTTCCCCACCCAGGCATTGAACCCGCCTCTCTTGCATCTCCTGCTTTGACAGGTGAGTTCTTTACCACTAATGCCCCCTGGGAAACCTCCTTATATCTAGATAATCATGAAAATATTTAATTAAGGGCTATTAAAATACTTCAATTCACATCTCATGTTTCAATTCTTACTCATAAATCTTTACTGTTCTGATTACTCACCTGTGGGCTTAAGTATATGTATGTGTGAAAATGCACACGTGTGTGTGTGTGTTTGCAAAAGAGAAAGACTATACGCCTGTGCCTTATCACATTAGTGCTAGTATTCCGTGGGCATTACCAACTTCAAAAGGGTGTGATTGCTTTTACCCAGTCAGCAGGGCTTTGTCCTTGTGTATGGAAATCATGGTCTACAAATATAACTCATAAAGACGATACCATCCACACTTACTTTCCAAATTTCCTGTTTCTTTCAAAGTCATAGATTCAATATTAACAACAATATCTATTCCTTCACTCTATCAGTTTCTTATGCAGGACTTAAATTTGTCTAAAAAATAGTTCCCATCAAAAGGAAGATAGTTAATTTCTAACTGATGTCATAGAATTCTGTAGAGATNGAACCCACAGGTCTTTCATCTCCTACACTGCAGGCAGGTTCTTTACCACTAGCCACCTTTTTGCCACTGAGTCACCAATGAAGCCCCTATGTCAATGCTACTTAAACCTTACTATGTCCATAAACAAAGGCCAGTGAGGCAGAGGTCTATGAATAACTCCAACAAGGCAATATAGTTTGTTGGCACAATCTGATGATGAGAGATATAAAGAGAAGAAGAAAGGAGAATGATTTTAGTTGCAAAAATCATAATCTTTTCTATAAAACAGACAAGCACCTCCCCCAAACCTCAATCTCAAGGTGATATGCAGCTTCTGTAATTTTCATTTCTGTGGCCATTATTTGAACCTATTTTACCATACTTTCTCATTTTCAAGTGCCATCTCCCGTTTGGATTCCAGGAGGTGTTAAAAGTGCAAGTGCCAAGAATATCACTTGGGAACTCGCTTCATGTGGGAATTCTAGAGCCAATTTTCCATTCAGAAAGGTTTCAGGAAAGCTATTGCATTTTCATCAGTTCAGTTCATTTCAGTCGCTCAGTCGTGTCCGACTCTTTGCAACCCCGTGAATCACAGCATGCCAGGCCTCCTTATCCGGGCACTCAAATGAAACCTTGAACCCCTGTGAAATCATTTCATTGCTACACACATATCATATAAATTTGCATTACCATCTACTTATTTTTCTCGACTCTATGGTAAACCAAGAGGACAACTAGAGTTTAGAAACTCTAATTATCCAATTTTTTTTAACTCTTAATTGATTTTAGGGTATATTATGTATGAAGCATATGTGTGGAACTTTCTCTCTCACATACATCCGCCCAAGATGATTTCTGAAAAACAGATAAACCCTATGTGTCAGAAAGAAAGAAGCCTCTTAGAGATAGCATCCAATTTACCACTCATT
Source organism: Neotragus pygmaeus (assembly GCA_006410875.1). Lineage (NCBI taxonomy): Eukaryota > Metazoa > Chordata > Mammalia > Artiodactyla > Bovidae > Neotragus > Neotragus pygmaeus. Next base: position 193,130 of record SJYV01055552.1, read on the forward strand.
ATTTCTACTTCCTCTCTTGCCTAGGTAACATAATTCAATTCAGCCTTGGCCACTCACCTTTGATGGAAAACGTTAAGGGGGTGATTCTGTGGAGGAATTAACTTTGATAAAATAATTCCATCCTTTGGATATCTTGGCTTCATGTATTTATCATCATTTAGAAAAGTGGTTGAAATGTTACCTTTAGGATGGGGACTTAAGGAGACTGAATAAATGCTGAATGTCTTTAGTGGGCTTTGCCTGTGGCGTGAGTATAAAATGGATCACAGGAAATATATATATATTTTTTCTTTCTGCACAGAGCAATTTCAACATTTATCCATTATCACAGAAGCAATTCAATTAGCAGTTCTTGGGGACCAGATTATAGCCCTACTATCTGTACCTTAATAGCATCTATATATCATTGCAATCTAATTTCCAGGTTGAACTAAATGTAAATGGCAGTTGCTCATGGATTTTTTTTTAAGTTTAAAAAATTGTACTGTTTTAGTTCCATTCCCAAAATGCTCTCTTAGTATACATACTGAATGTTTCCCTCTAATTCATGCTCTGAGTTCTGTAAATTAATACTGCTATTTTGATTTTAGTTAGACTTTTTAATTTTCAGATAAATCATTTAGATGAACGGGAATTGTTTGCCAGTTGGAGCCTGTTTGCATTATCAGTGAATTATTCAGCAGGATTCTCCCCCATGGTGCACAGAATATCAGGCTTGCTTCTCCCCTTCACCCCCTGGTGTTTTTTCCCCTTATACTGAATCTGAGTAGAGCAGGGAAAGCTGAGGCCATGCAGAAGAAGGATTCCATTTTTCTGGGACAGAACGTCATGAAACAAGGGTTTATGTTTAATGCCTCTGGTAGCAAAACAAAGGCTTTGCAGTTACACTCATCTGCTGTCTTCCGACTCCCTGCTCCAAGCATGGAGCAGATGAAAGGGAGGAAAAGTCCCCACTGCCAAAGTAAAGGAACATGAAAACGTTTACTGCCTCCTTTATTCCTGCTGCAGATTGTACAAGTGGCTCCTCCTTGTCTCTTCTAGTTCAGTCTCAAAATCAGAAGATCTAGTGGAAATCTGTGCTGCAAAAAGTAACTGCTCATCTGTAAAGGAGCTGGAGGCCGTGTCTCAGGTCCATCCTGGCCTAGCCCTGGAGGGGGCAACTTGGGTGAGTGGAGGAGCTGGAGAATAAGGAGTTACACTGTGTGTGTAGGGTCATTGCTTATGGCCACTGTGTGATCTCATTTTCGCAGACACCATCCTCATAGCAACTTTTATCACTTTGGCTTTGAACTAATAGCTTGTTCCCGGCCCCTGACCACCTCCCGTTTGCCCCTCTGAGCCATCACACTCTGTGAGATGAATCTTCCTACACACAGGCTCTGCATATGTCCTCTTTCTGCTTTGATTCCTGCAATTGACCCCTCATGCTCCTTGTGGATAAAGCTGTTGCTCCTTAATCATAGCATCTGATTCTCTTCTCTTTCTCTGCTACCTTCAGTAAGGCCTCTGTGGCGATCTAGCCCTCTGGGTCTTTTTTTTTTTTTTCTGAAAAGAGAGAAATATATTTTCCTTATACAGTGTGGAAAACCTTTTTGCCTTTTCCCTGTGTTATACAGTGAATCGTCTACATACAAACCTTCAAGTTGTGAATTTTCAAAGATGCAGATGTGCAATTGGAGCCAGCAAGGAGCCAGAACCTGTGCCATCAACGGCAGGTGTGAGTGACTTTGCAGCTTGCCCTCCGACTCCTGTTGCTGGCGATGCTTCAGCTCTGCCATCTCCCACCTCTGCTTCCCCCTCCAGTCAGGAATTCTTGCCTGCTCACTCGATGCCAGCCCTTGTATACCAGCTGCAGAACTGAACCACTGTACTTTTCAGGGTACCGTACTGTAAGGTTACAAGTGTTTTCTTTATTTTTTGTTTGCTTTTTATATGTATGATTTGTGTGAAAAGTACTATAAACCTATTACTGTATAGTACTATATAGCTATAGTACTATATGCAGCCATGAAATTAAAAACTGCTTACTCCTAGGCAAGAAAGCTACGACCAACCTAGACAGCATATTAAAAAGCAGAGACATTACTTTGCCAACAAAGATCCGTCTAGTCAAGGCTATGGTTTTTCCAGTGGTCATGTATGGATGTGAGAGTTGGACTGTGAAGAAAGCTGAGCACCGAAGAATTGATGCTTTTGAACTGTGCTGTTGGGGAAGATTCTTGAGTCCCTTGGATTGCAAGGAGATCAAACCAGTCCATCCTGAAGGAAATCAGTCCTGAATATTCACTGGAAAGACTGATGTTGAAGCTGAAACTCCAATACTTTGGCCACCTGATGTGAGGAGCTGACTCATTTGAAAAGACCCTGATGCTGGGAAAGATNTCTAGTCAAGGCTATGGTTTTTCCAGTGGTCATGTATGGATGTGAGAGTTGGACTGTGAAGAAAGCTGAGCACCGAAGAATTGATGCTTTTGAACTGTGCTGTTGGGGAAGATTCTTGAGTCCCTTGGATTGCAAGGAGATCAAACCAGTCCATCCTGAAGGAAATCAGTCCTGAATATTCACTGGAAAGACTGATGTTGAAGCTGAAACTCCAATACTTTGGCCACCTGATGTGAGGAGCTGACTCATTTGAAAAGACCCTGATGCTGGGAAAGATTGAAGGCAGGAAGAGAAGGGAGTGAGAGAGGATGAGATGGTTGGATGGCATCACTGACTTGATGGACATGAGTTTGGGTGAACTCCGGGAGTTGGTGATGGGCAGGGAGGCCTGGCGTGCTGTGGTCCATGGGGTCACAAAGAGTCAGACACGACTGAGCGACTGAACTGGACTGAGCTATATAGCTGACTGTGTTAGTTGGGGACCTAATCTGTCATACTTTCGAATGTGCCAGACTTACAAGCACGCTTGGAACTCATTCGAATGAAGGAGGCTAAGTATATCTTTATCAAGAACCTGCTTATTTTTTACCTGGCCTTAGGACACGGCCCCTCGGAAAGGTGTCTCTTCCAGTCTCACCTGCTCTCCTTCTGTACCCTGGCATGCCAAAGGCGGGCCGCTTCTGTGTTTGCTGTGCTCTGCTTGACTTTGCCTATGGCCACGCTATTAAGACCACAACCTGACAAGTCACCATCTCCTTCCTTTTCCATTATCCTCTTTATCTCTTTAGGGCTAGTGAACTCCTATGCATACTTCAAGGCCCAACCTATTTATTTTCCTTTTTGCCACTAGATTTTTCCCATCACAGTGCTAACAAGACTTAGGTTTCCTCTCATCTGCATTCTCACTCATCTTTATCTAGACAGTTTATGCTATGCATAGTTTTAAAGTCAGTGTTTAAATGTGTATTTTATTTATTTGGCTGTGTTAGGTCTTAGTTGCAGCACTTGGGTCTTCAGTCTTCATTGTGGCATGCGGGGTCTTTCCACTGCAGATTGCCAACTCTTAATTGCCGCATGTGGAATCTAGTTCTCTGACCAGAGATTGAACCCCAAATCCCCTGCATTTGGAGCATGGAGTCTTAGCCACTGGACCACCAGGGAAGTCCTGAGTCAGTGTTTAAATGCTTTTCTTTCCTACTTCTTAACTCGAGTATAGAAGAAGAGGTCTATTTATTTACAGGTCCTTCAACATTAGCATAGTAATTGACACACATTTGGGGCCCAGTAAGCTTTTATCATTAATAACTATTTGCTTTAGCTTTCTTTTTCATAAATTTGCAGTAAAAGTAACTTTATGTCTTCAAGTAATTTTGATTTTTTTAATCTATCTCATTAAAAATGAGTCTTAATACATGCTGTTCATACCAGTGAGTATCTCTTTCTCCAGAATCACTAAGTACAGGCTTGTTGTTGTTTAGTTGCTATGCCACATCGGACTCTTGTGTGACCCCATGGACTGTAGCCCACCAGTATCCTCTGTCCATGGGATTTCCCAGGCATTACTGGAGTGGGTTGTTGCCATTTCCTTCTCCAGTTGATCGTCCCGACTCAGGGACTGAACTTGCATCTCCTGCATTGGCAGGTGGGTTTTTTGCCACTAAGTCACCAGGGAAGCCTAAGGTAGCTGGAGAGCAAAGAGGTTATAAACCAGGAAGATCTGAAACCAGTGCCGCACGTTCTCAAAGCAATTCAAGAAGCAGGAAGGAAAAATCTCTGTATGATCTTTAATAGAAAACAAGCTGAGGTTACCACACAGTGACAGGTTGCAATATTGACCTCTCACCTATCATCCCCCCCCAAATAAACACTTTACCGTGAAAGACTGGCATTAAAGAAAGATAACAATAGCTGTAACTATGGGAACGCTTCACTTCCCTGGTTTTGAATTTTAAAAAACAATCATCTCAAAGGGATTTATCATCACTAACAAAAGAGTAAGTTCAGAAAAAAGAAATGTCAGTTGTAAGTTATGAGACATACACCTGATACAGGTCTGCCAGTCAGCCCGCCCCTCCATGGAGAAGGGAGACGAGTAGGGAAATTCCTGGATTAGCAAGTGAACTCAGGAAATGGAAATTCAAGCAGCCATTCCTGTCCTTCTACTATTTTGCACTGATCCTCTTAATTTCTGCTTTACCCCAAACATTAGAAAAAGTTACCAGATATTAGTGACATGGGTTCCTACCCTCTGCAGTTGAGTCGGCAGAAGTGAAAGGGTTATAATACCATGTACGATGTTGCTCTGAATTACTTTGCATTCCAAATGGGAGCAGACAGTTATGGGGAAGAATTATATCCCTTTCAGCATGTTTTCAAGCTATATTTGGGAGACCAGAAAAATCTGCATAAATTATAAAACCTACACCCAACACCTTAGAAAATGTTTTAAACTCAACCTATTTTTTTTTATTGTTCCCAAATGACTATTTGGCACCTTGACTTTTACATGTTAACAACATTCAGAACTGCTCTTTTTAATTACTGAATTTCTCTACATTAAAATTAGATCATAAATGCTTTTTCAAAAAGAAATGAAGTAAAGCAAAAGGTTGAGCCCTTATAAAAAATCTCAGAATGGATAACTTACACAGAGCAATTACAATCTTTTGAACTATTTTGACTCCAGAGTCTCTCTCTTTTGATCTCTCTTTCTTACACATACACATACACATTTATATACTATAATAATATTGCTAAAAATAGGGATTTGGAAGGATTTATATTCTTAATAGTGTGGAAATACGCACTGAAATCTTCACTCTCAATTTTCTGAACATCTTTTTATATAAACTGCTTTAAGAATCAAAGACAAAGTATTAATATATGAAGAAGAATGAGGAGACAGAGGGATAGGAAAGGAGGAGAAGGAGGAAGAGAAGGTGAAACGATGAGAGCTTCACATGATGGCAGACTCTGCAATAACAGTGAGCAAGACAGGCAAGTCCTGCTCTTCCATGGATTATGCAGAGTAGGAGGTCTTTAGAATGTGTTCAAAATAAGTGGCTTTTTCAGTAAAATTACTACTCAAGGGCAATAGGGTCTTATTTATCCTGTGGTTTCAAGCACCTCCTGACAACTCCCCTTTCCCTCCAGTGGATATAGGCAGTTAGTTTGAAAAATAACTTCACACAGGAGGTTTCCAGACTAGCTCAGAGATCCCTGCCACCCCTTCTCCTCTTCTCCTTGCCTTCATGTTGCTCAACTGCTTATATCTTCTTTTACAAAGAAGTCATAAGTGAAGAAGGAAATGGCAACCCACTCTAGTGTTCTTGCCTGGAGAATCCCAGGGATGGGGGAGCCTGGTGGGC
>SJYV01055558.1:0-14251 GCA_006410875.1 Neotragus pygmaeus
GCAATCTTGATTCCAGCTTGTGTTTCTTCCAGTCCGGCGTTTCTCATGATGTACTCTGCATATAAATTAAAGAAGCAGGGTGACAATATACAGCCTTGATGTACTCCTTTTCCTATTTGGAACCAGTCTGTTGTTCCATGTCCAGTTCTAACTGTTGCTTCCTGACCTGCATACAGATTTCTCAAGAGGCAGATCAGGTGGTCTGGTATTCCCATCTCTCTCAGAATTTTCCACTCAAACTCATGGTGGATGCCATGGTCATTCTTCTCCAGGCAGTATTGTTTAGCAGGGCATCCTCAGAGACTTCTGGTTTCCTCTGCCTGTGAGTGAATTAAGGTATGTACAGCACTTGAAACAGAGTCTACCGGGCAGTAAGAACGAGTTGCGTGTCCTTGGAGGTGGTGGCTGTTATTCACATTCGTTTGTTCTCGGGACTGCCAGTGAAATATTGGACTTGGTCTATGCTTTGCTTTATACCCTCTGCCCCCCAGGCTGAGGGCATTCTTTGACCGAAGCTGCACAAAGGAAAGAGATCGAATTGCTCTCCAGTGGTTAGTCCTGCCCTCTACCTACAGCAGTTTTCTCCCAAACTTAAATATGAGCCCATGGAACCAGAAAGGAATCCAAAAAAAAATTTTGCAAAGGACTTCTCTCTCTGATATTTCTTCCTCCCTAGATTACTTTTTTTTAAGCCCAAATCCCTCTTTACACTTCTACTTAGAAAAGTGTTTCTTTCTCCACTCTCAGACTGATCTCTTGAATAGATAACTAGCAAATAGCTGTGATTTGATTTGATTTTTTTGGCCACATCCCATGGCTGTTGGATCTCAGTTCCCTGATCTGGGTTAGAACCTGGGCCACGGCAGTGAAAAGGGTGAATTCTCACCACTGGATCACCAGGGAGTTCCCACAGTGGTGATTTTTTAAAGTTTCAGTAAATCCCTCTGCCCTGGGTCATGTCCTCTTTGATTTTGTCAAAACTTCCCTAGTGGACCAGTGGGTAAGAGTCTGAACTTCCAATGCAGGGGGTGCGAGTTTCATCCTTGGTTGGGGAACTAAGATCCTAGATGCCTCATGGCACAGCCACAAAAAAGACAAAATGTAATATGTAGCTGTCAGTCAAGCTCCAACATGAAAAGAGGCATTCCCCTTGCTTTAGGATGATAGTTAAACCTCAGGATGTGAGTTTTACTTACAGCCTCCACCTTTTACTAGCTGTGTGACTTCGAGCAACTTTCTTAACCTCTCTGCGTCTTGGCTTCCTCAACCGTAAAATCAGATTGTTGCAAACATCAAATGAGATAACCCATGTTAATTAACCCATGTTAATCCAGCCCTGGACATAGTAAATGCCTAGTGTCTGTTACCTGCTTACCGTCACTTGACTTTCAAGCCAAATCTTAATCTACTGAAATGTAAGTGCCTATGTTAAGCTCCTAGCTCAGTGTTTCTCAGTGTGATATTTTGGAACAGACAATCCTACACATTGAGTACATTTAGCATCTTTGGGCCTCGCCTATTAAATGACAGTATCCACACTCTACCCAGTCCCTATAACAGCCAAAAAAGAAAAGATATCCCCATCATATTTCCAGACACTATTGAGAGTGTGCATATTTGATTGAGAAGCACACTAATTACACTATGGTAGTATTGATCAGTGAAAGTTGCTCAGTCATGTCCGACTCTTTGTGACCCCGTGGACTGTAGCCTGCCAGGCTCTCCTGTCCGTGGAATTCTCCAGGCTACTGGAGTGGGTAGCCATTTCTAACCACCAGATCAGCAGAGAATCCCCTGGGTTTCACTATTAAGGAGCCCTCCGTGACTGTCACTCAGCTCAGCCACCTTCTCAGCTTCAGCCTTTCATAAGAAACAAAGCTGGCATTATTTGTCTCATCTCCCTTATTTCTTATCTAACCCTCAGTGAGTTGTGAAGCAAACAGGGAAGAAGCAGGTGCCAGTTTTTCATCCTAGAATGAATTTTAAGAATGGATGACGGCTTATCAAGGGGAGTGCCAAGAACATTTGCAGCGGGACCCCTGGATGCAGAGCTAGGCTGTGCTGGGTGCTCAGTGGCAAACTGCAGCCTGGATTAAGAGCCCGTCATATCTGATTAAGAAGAAAATAGGAAATTCCAGGAGTAAAATCATTCTAGGCGTAAAATCATTCCAGGCTTGGTCAGGCTGAAGAGACGCTGCAAGCCCTCACCCGCTAATATTTTTTTAATTTTAAATTTGGGACTAAAAATAACTGCATGTATGCCCAGTTGGCAGTCCCACACAGTTTCTTCGTATTCTGTAGCTGGAGGAGAGGTGTCCAGGTGCAAGCATGCCAGTCCTGCAGCCAATGGGCCCAGGTCCCAGGCCTGTATCAGCTGGACTGGGGCCAGGCACCTCCACCTCCCCAGTTGACCAGGGAGGGATGATCCAGGGCTTGTGGGTCTCCCCTCCCTGCCACATGTTATCAAGTCCCAACCTAACACTTGAAAGGAAGGATAATCCAAATGTGAACCCTTTCAAACACATTTCAAATCATGCTGTACCCTTCCCTCAATCTCTGTGTTCAACCCCTCAACAGGCAGCCTGTGAAAATTCCATTTTACTTATCCCATAGGTCAGGACAGGACCATGCCTGCTGCTTCCTTTTGGGGAAAAAAAAAAAAAAATTACAATAAAAAAAATGTTACGGTGTGGGGGCTTGCAGCATCTCTTCAGCCTGTCCGACTCTTTGCGCCCCCAGGGACTGTAGCCCATGAGGCTCCTCTGTCCATGGGATTTTCCAAGAATACTGGAGTAGATTGCCATTTCCAATCCAGGGGGTCTTCCTGACTCAGGGATCGAACCCATATCTCTTGCATCTCCTGCATTGACAGGTAGATTCTTACCACTGTATCCCCTGGGAATCCCAAAGTTATCATAAGACATGAAAATTTACTCAGTCTATAATTTATAGCCCTTTTATTTTTATAATGTATTGAGCATTGTCTTCAAAGAAGACTCACTGGCAAGGAAGCCCTACCTAGAATAACTAGCAACTGGCCGAAAAAAAGAGACAATATGCAGAAGGAATAAGTAGTCCAGCTTTAGCTAGAGAACAAATATTCACTAAAAACATGAGTTGCCATGAAAGAATATTAAGTTAAAACTAGGCTCTGTTTCAATGGTTTCTTGTAGAATCTGAAAACAGTACAATTGTGAGAGGCAGAACTGGAGAGGAGTTGTGAGCACCTTCCCTGAAGTCAGGCAGACCTGACCTTCAACCTGACTTGGCCATGACCTGTGTGATCCCAGTGCCCTCCCATGTCATCGAGACCTTATGAAACCCCTGTTACAGAGCTGTTGTAATTAAATACCCAGTTTGTGTGAAGTCCTTAGAGCTGTGGTCTGGCGTTCACGAAGGGCTCAGTGAGTAGCTGCTGCTGTGTACCGGGCAGATGGCAAGTGTCTGTGACACCTCCTGTGTCCTGGCACCAAGAGCACACAGAAAATAGGACACATACCTGCCCTGTTTCAATAGTTTTCAGCTTAGCCGAAAAGTTAAAACTTAGCTACGTCTGTTTTCAACAATGCCCAAGCCCGTGACAGTTCCGAAGACCTAGATGAGAATTTAACGTGTGACCACGTGCCAAAGGATTTTGCATTTGCTTGCTGGGAATTCACAGAGTGTGACTTTCACAGAGGCGGAAGGTAGAAAGCTCTGATCTGTGCCTTTTCTGTGAGCTTCTGGCCCTGGCTTCCTTTCCACCCACGGGGAAAGGACAGTTTGAATACAGACTAGAAGAGATAAGGGTGAGAAGGGCGAGCCTTGGCTTGTCCTTGAAAAGACATGCTGGTCTGCTTGGCCATCCCTTGAGTCCCTTGTCCCCTCCTGAACCCAATGGGTCCCCAAATAGGGTGATGGCACTGACATCAGCTTTTGTGGCAGAAGAATTAGCTGAAGCCCAAAGGGAGAAAAAGGCCCAAAACAGAACAATTCAATCCAGCAAGACCAAAGCTATGTCTTTTTATTCTGTGGACTCTCAGCAGCTGTTGGGCTTTGCTGGATTTGGATAGTAAGAAAATTTCCAAAAATAGAACAGAGAAATGTCAGCATAAATGGGGTCACAGCAGTGAAACATCTCTACTACCAAGCAATCTGACTTTGTCAATTCAACGTGAAAGTTGCCCTGCACAGGGTGTCTGCTTGTGCCTGATCCCCATCCTGAGTGTGCCCCCAGCACATTGAGTCCAAGAGGTAAGCATCTCCTTTCGAATGGATAAATGCATTGCAACTAGAGGTGTCTCTAAGACAATGTTCTTTATCCAAGCCAGGGCAAAGAAAGGGTTTCATCAACACCTTCATTATGTATATTTTACTACTAGTTTCTTTTTTTCTTTTTTTGTCTGAAAGCTAGCTTCTTTCCAACAGATGAGGCAAGGGGCAGCATCTGGTCAGCCCCCTGGCCGGGATCCTTGCTGTCACCACCTCACCCCCTGGTCCCATAGTCTCCGTCTGCCATGGCAGATCATTTTTTTGTCATCTATTCATCAGAGGATGAAAAGCTGCTGCCCATTCATCCTTGTATCCACCCAACAGGGCAACGGATGAGACCACAGCAGCCACTAGTGTCTACGAAAGACACTGCTTCTGTAAACGTGAGGTCGTTGGAGAAATCCTGTGCAGAAAGACAAGAACCACCTTATCTGATTGCTCAGAAATTATTTCTTTCTCTGTCTCTTGTCTGAAGCTGTCTCTCATTCAGATTTTCAAAGTGTCCTGGTGGGGGTGGAGGGGGGGCAGGATAAAATTGTAGAAACCCTGGGAGTAGTGACTTCGTCCCTGTCCACAGGATTTTGCTGTTCTCCCAGAAACAAAGATGAGATGCCAAAAATGAATGGGCACTGGTGGCTGGGAGGGGCTGCAGAGCTGATCTGGGATGACTTCTCCCTTCTGCACCCTCAGCATCCCTCACTCTATTACCCTCTCCCCTCACTGTTAGCATTATCATTTTCAGACAAAAAATTAGGATGCAGAATGGAGGAAGGGAGGGGGAAGCTATTTGCACACCAGCATCCTCGCAGGGCCACAGCCCCCTGCCTGTCACACCAAACCATATAGGAATGGCTACTGACCTGCTGAAACACAGAGGAGCACCTGGGGGTGCTGGGTTCCAAAGTAGATGCCGCTGCATCCGAATTGCAGGTTTGAATCCTCATGCTGGTAAACTCTGTTTCCAGCCAACAACCCAGTAAACTGTTAGGTGTTTGAAAACTGCTGTTCAAAGAAGCCACCACACAGGTCTGCCCCCCTGTCACCCAGAGCCTCTCTTGCAACTCTCAAGTGGAGCTGGCTGCACTGAGCTTCCTCCCCTTAGCAACATCTGCAGTGGTTCTTCTCCCCTGGGATTTTGATAACAATGACAAACTGTTAGAAGAGGATGGAACAAACGCAATCAAATGATCTGTGAGTAGCATCAGTGTGTACAGCACAACCACAAGTACCTGTAGAATACTAACTTACTGTCAATTACAGGGAAGTTAGCAGACTGTCCATCCCTGTTCTCCAATGGGGAAGCAAAGCCCCGCAGGAGTAACCCACACAGATATCTCCTTCTGGTTCTGTTCCTGTCGCCTGTTTTTGTCACTCTCCTCTCCTGAATCTAAACTGGCCCCATCATCTCACTGTGTCAGAGTTGTTAACCTCATTGATGCAACTCTTTCTACCTACAGTTTCACCCAATCTTGACTGTAAATTATGAGTCTTTATGAGCTGTATTTCTGTGGCTCGGGCTAGTTCTTGCCCCCTTTGCTGCTTGCCAAGTTCCAGGGAAGTGCTGGAAGTGTCACACTTCACTTTTATGAAATACCCAGTGCCTTATCTAGGATGTCGGTGGGCAGGGGAATCCAATTAAGACTTCTCTGACTCTTATCAGTGAAGGAACGCTCTTAGCAGGGTCTGGCTGTATCCATTTGCTAGGGCTGCCATAACTGGACCACAAACCGAGTGGCTTACGCAAGAGCAGTGTGCTGCCTCAGGTTCTGGAGGTTAGGAGTCCGAGATCAAGGTGTCAACAGGGCCACGTTCCCTCTGAAGGTGCTGGAGAAGGATCTGGTCCAGGCTTCTGTAGTTTCTGGTCGTTCTGCAGATGACGGCAACACAACTCTGGTCTTCACGTGGAGTTCTCTTTGGATGAGGCAGGCATCCTAATTTCCCCGTTTTATATGAACACTGGTCATTTTGAAATATGGCCCACCCTCATGGCCTCATTTTAACTTAGTCATCAGCAAAGACTCTATTTCCCAATAAGGTCACAGTCATACATACTGGGGGCTAGGACTGCAGCATCTTTGGAGGGATGAGACACAGTTCAACCCATCCAGCAGCTGACTCTGAGCACTTACATCATTCCCAGCATCACCTTGATGCTTGGGGCATTATCAGTGCTGTTCATTCCCTAATGTCAGCACAAAATTTAAAACTATATTCGATGCATGATACAGGATGCTTGGGGCTGGTGCACTGGGGTGACCCAGAGGGATGGTACAGGGAGGGAGGTGGGAGGGGGGTTCCGGATGGGGAACACGTGTATACCCGTGGCAGATTCATGTTGATGTATGGCAAAACCAATACAGTATTGTAAAGTAATTAGCCTCCAATTAAAATAAATAAATTTATAATAAAAAATAAATAAAACTATGCCTTGTAAGCATTTGCTGTTTTCACCATTGATGCTCACCAATGTGTGCACAGAAGCACAGACATGCTACCCTGGTTCTGGCCATCCNTTGATGTATGGCAAAACCAATACAGTATTGTAAAGTAATTAGCCTCCAATTAAAATAAATAAATTTATAATAAAAAATAAATAAAACTATGCCTTGTAAGCATTTGCTGTTTTCACCATTGATGCTCACCAATGTGTGCACAGAAGCACAGACATGCTACCCTGGTTCTGGCCATCCACAAGGGCACTGTCCACTGCAGACCGAGGTTGACAGGTCAGATACCTGGATTGGGCGGTGTCTGGCTTTGATCCTAGAGGGAGGATGGGACTTCGGAAACTAGGTGAGACTATAGCAAATAAAGGGCTTCCCAGGTGGTGCTAGTGGTAAAGAACCTGCCTACCAATGCAGGAGATGTAAGAGGCATGGGTTTGATTCCTGGGTTGGGAAGATTCCCTGGAGAAGGGAATGGGAATCCACTCCAGTATTCTTGCTTGAAGAATCCCATGGAAAGAGGAGCCTGGAGGGCTACAGTCCATAGGGTAGCAAAGAGTTGGACATGAATGAAGCAACTTAGCATGCATGCATAGCAAATAAAAGCAGCTGGTTGGATGGGTATAAAAACGTGGCTGTCATGACTGATGGGAGATGGTGCAGTCTTTTGTCCTAGAGTGTAAGAAATGATGACTTGATCCAGTGATATCTGGAGAGCCACTGACCCAGTGGGTGACTAGGAGACATTGCTTCTTGGCGTTTCCCATTCATGAAGGATGGGAAAGGAAGGATAAGATGTCAGAAGAAGATTCAGAAAGGTGTGTCAGCAGTTAAGCTGAGAAGTTAAGAGCATGCACATTGGGAAGGTCCTCTGTGCCTGTCCCCTGCTGGACGCCTTCTACTTGTCTTTAGACCCAGGTCAGCTGTTGCCTCCATGGGGAAGCCTTTCAGAGTTACTTGCTCCTTGCGACTTGGTACCCTTGACTTGTATTGCCACCCTGGCACTTCCCATTGCATTTTGTGATGCTTTGTTTCCACATGCCATCACTGCACTGTGCTCTGGTGAAAGATGCCAATGGTTTTGACTATGTCTTGTGATTAGCAGTGGGTCAGACCATGAGAGATGCTCACCAGATACTTCCTGAAAGGAAACAGATACAGACAGGAAGTAGTTGGCTACTAGTGAAGTGATTACAAGAGGAGCCCATCAAAATAGACCGATAAACTCTTGGAACAGGAGGGGCCTTGACTATCATCTATTACCCAGTAACCATGGCAAATCCAAGATGAGTGGGGATCCTACCTTACTCCAGCCTGCGGCATCTCTTACCATAGGAAATTGACCAGAAGGAGGAGAACTTGGAGAACCTTCTCCGAAAGATGAAGGAGTAAAGTGATGGGTTCGAAGTTAGCTGTTAGCAGCCATGCTGGGATACAGAAGAGAAACGGGTAACTTACAGCCGGGCCCACTGAGTCATCACCCCAACCCTTCAGACTGTTGTTATTACCATTTTGAAGTTTACAGCTGTGGAGGCTGAGACTTAGAGAGGTGAGGGGGCCTGCCCAGGGCTGTATAGGTAGCAGAAGGTAGGCTTGAGATGGAGACAGACCCATCTCATTCCACTTTCTGACACCATCTCCCAGCATCTCTCGAGACATGTTAAAATGCCCCCTTGCTTCCTAAACAAACTTCACCAAATAATCAGTTTAGAATTCCCTCCTGCCTCTCATCCCCATTCCACTTGCTTTTCAGGAGAGAAGTATGAGCTGCACGCAGGGACCGAGTCCACCCCCAGTGTGGTCGTGCATGTGTGCGACAGCGACATCGAGGAGGAAGAGGATCCAAAGACATCCCCAAAGCCAAAAATCATCCAGACCCGACGTCCCGGCCCGCCACCCTCCGTGTCCAACTGAGCTCACCACTTCGCCTCCAAGAAAATATCCGTCTACTCTTTACCATGCTTTTTTTTTTTTTCCCCTCCCTGTTGTTTGTTTGTCGAAAAAAAAAAAATTGCCTTTAAATCCCTGGGTGTTTGGTTGTTTGAAATCCCTTCGTTGTAATCAAGCCTCTCGGACAAAAGGGCTAGGAAAAGGTGATAGGTTTCCTGATCATATCATACCCACCGAGTATAATCCATTATTTAGGAGGTTCTAGGAAAAAAAAAAAAAAGTAGTATTTTCTTATTAAACGACAGCCTGTATACCTTCATGCTCTCATGTGGATCCAAGCCGGAGACATCAGTGACAAATAGCTCCTGTGTTGTTTGTGAACCGTTCCCGTCCCAGTCCTGACGTGTGTGCGCTGTTTTTTCTTCCTGGCCACTTAAGTAGGACCATAAGTAAACTTGACTTTGATTGCATGAGATTTCCCTATCTGGTCTCCCCAGTCCTCTGCATCCCAACATTCCCAGGACATGCATGATCACCAGCATTTATTTTTGTGAGTTGAGGATATACTATAAGTCACCGATTATCAGCATCCAGTCATGTCCTATCTAGGTTAGCAAAATTATCAGCATCCTCCAGCTTAACAAGTCTGCGTAATTGTCACTCTTTGGAGTCAAAAGACTTCATCACTCTGTCAAAATTCCTGGAGGAAAAACTGAGCTTGGCCCCAAAGATAACCCTCAGTAGATTTTGAAGATGATTCCCTTGTCAATCTTTCCCAACCTCCTTGGGGAGGCTTGTCCAGGGTGACAGAGACCGATTTCAGACAAACCTATTTATTACAAAAGTCTCGTGGTGTCTGAACGATTTTTTTTTCCTTCTCTTTGTATATTTGTACAAATGTTTCAGCTGTGCTTTTAAAAATCTGGATGTTTTTTATTTAGTGATTCTTCAGCCATTAGCTGCTTTAAAACATATGTGCATTGCTTATGAATGCATTCATATACTAATACAGGTAATCTGATAATATTATACTCTATTATGTATAATGCTGAATTTTGAAAGGGCACAAAACTTCTATTGCCAATATATAAACAGTTAGCCAACATCTTTGCTATCAAGACCAGTTGTTTTTAAATAAAGTGTAGAAGCAAGTGTCGGCTGCAGGCAGTTGGAATGCAGCTAAGTCAACGTAGCAGCTGCTGAGCATGTTCAAAGGGAAAGACGGATCCATAAATGTTTCTGCAAGTGCTACTCATGCAATGCTCATATTGCTCAAAAACGCATTTGTTTTTGTTACATGTGATTTTTCTATTTCTCTAGCCCAAAGTGCATTACAGAAGATACACCTATAGAACCATTACCTTCTGCTCAATGTGCCAGGCCTCATCTACTCCTGTACGTTCAGTGACTTTCTTTAGATGCAAATGTCAATTACAACGGAGTGGGGAGATACTGTCATTACCCAAGCCTCAGAAAAACACACGAGAACAATAACACAGCCACCTGATGGAAGGATTGTTGTGGTTTTTGATTAAGGTGTATGTTAGTTTCATCAGAAACTGAAAACATTAGACTGATTACTCAGAAATAAAAGTCCGTTTTACTGTGAATATAGCAATATAGTACTGGACACAGTACAGGTGAAACTGAGGACAGCGCTGCTTGTAAAATCCTGAGTTTCCATAAGAAAAACGAAGGCTCCTTTGAAAAATAAAATCTGAGGAATATATAATAATAAGCAAATGCTTTGACTTTCCTTTGCTGTGGAGGTTTTTGGTTTTTCATGGACAAATAGAAAGAGTAGACCTAATAGTGGCGAATGCTTCCCTCTAGTGGAGCAAGCTGAGAACTACAGGCTTCGGCCATTTTTATGCTGACTTCTCAATCATTTGTGGGTTCTTTGACTTTTTAAACAACTCAGAATTTTCAGAAAAAGGCATATTCTAGAGAAATCTGGATGAGAGAAACTATTTGGAAATGACTTTTCAGTGTTTCAAAACAGTTCCATCAGACGTTTCCAACCAAATTTAGTCAAAGTTGGCAATTGTGTGCCATCAAAAAATAAAAACTCAGTGGAGTGTATGACCCAGGTGGTTAGTCTTGGCCACACTTACTGCAAAATGTCGATGTTAATCTATCTCAGATCAAGTAATTCTCTCATGAGATTGGGTTTGGGGAGGTGGAGAGAGGTACATATCCCAGGAGATGGGGAGGAAACAGACAAGACTCCCCTCCAAGCATCGTGAAAGTCAGAATTGCCTCAGTATCCCCCTGACCCACAGGATGCAAGCGTCTTCAGTACTATTTTAAGTTTGAAAAGTTTGGAGGGGGAGGGGAAGATTCCCACCAACTGAATCATTTGTGCACGTGTATAGCTCAAAGAGCTTAGATTTCAAATATAACTGGTGAATGACTCTGGCCATGTAGTGTGATTTCTGTGTTGTCTGCCTGAATTGGATCTATCTGATGGTTATTGTGGAAGAGGGAGACTCAGTCTATNGCTGCCATCTCTGGGGTCGCACAGAGTCGGACACGACTGAAGCGACTTAGCAGCAGCAGCAGCAGCATATTGAGCTAATAAACATTTTTATTAAATCATTTACCTATATATGTATATATGATTTAATAAATATATATATAAAGGAAAGGATGTCCTCAAAATGTTTAACATTTTGTTTCTATCTGCCAATTTTATAGGTGAAAAATGATACATTAAAGTTTCGTTTGTTTAGAGTGATGTTGACTGTATCTTATATGTAGGAGCCATTTATATTTTTCTGTGAACTGTCTAGTCATGTCTTCTCTTTTTGTATTTGGTTTCTAAATATTCATAAGAGCTATTTATGTTTTCTGTGTTGCAGTGAATTTGTCCTAGTGTTATTTGTATTTTGTATTTATGCCATTTTTCCAATTAAACATTAATTTTTTTCATATAGTCAGATGTTTCCTTTTTTTATGCGTTTGAATTTTGTGCTATGCTGTGTAAAGTAGGCCTTACACATTTAAATGTTTTAAAAAATTTCCCATGTTTTCCTTTGTATTTTCAAGATTTTCTGTTTCATTTTAAAGTTTGATTCATTTCAAATTTAATAAGGAATGAGATAAGAATTTTTGATAGAATAAAAAATATGTGTTGTCTTTGTCCCTGATTCTTAGAACCTAACTAAAACCATGGTTTTCTGAGTGATAGGGGTGTCTTTTGTTCCTACTACAGTCCCCTTTAGAATACACCTGAGTCTTTGCTAATGAGGTCTGAGTCAAAGTAGGGAGCCTAGATAACCTCAGATAGAAGCTGGTCCCTAGAGAGAACAAATGAGATTAGAGGATGGGAAATCTCAGCCTACTACTCCCAACCTCCAGAGAATCGATAGGGTGGAGGTGGGTTATAGAAATGCTTAAACAATCTGTGAATGGACACATTGATGTCCTGGTAGCATGGTACACCCAGAGGGCATGGAATCTGTGTCACTCCCCTCATACCTGGTCCTGAGCATCTCTTCCATTTGGATGTGCCTGACTTGTATCCTTTATAATAAACTACTAAGTCAAGTGATTTCCTGAAGTACTGCGTCAGTCTCAACATTTTTCAGTTTCCCCTATGGAAGGGATTGTGGAAACCCCCAAATTTGTAGCCAAGTTGGACAGAAGTGTGGGTGGCATAGGGACCCTGGACTTGTAACTAGTGTGTGAAGTGGAGACAGTCTTGTGAGACTGAGCCCTTAACTGTGGGGTTTGCACTAACTCTAGATAGTGTCAGAATTGAATTGAGTTTCTGGATGGCAGTTGGTGTCTGAGAACTGGAGAATTAGTTATTGATGTTTGGGAAAAAATTCACACAATCCAATTTTTTTTTTCAGAAATAATGTTTTCTACCATTACTGTGTAATGTAATTATTAGCATGTGCTACATTCCCAGGTGTCTGTGGATCTACTTTGGACGGTATTCACTTGTGTACTGTTGCAAGTATACACACCATATTGTTTCATTTACTATAGTTTTACAATATGTTTTAAAATTTGGTAGGGCCAGATCCTCTTCATCTTTTTTCAGAAAATTTCTGGCTATTTTGTATGTTTGTTTTTCTTTTTAAATGAATGATAGAATTAATCTAGTTTTTAAACATCTCTTTTTTTTGGATCATAGGTTGCTTTCAAAGCATGTATTACCTTTCAAGTAAAACGTGTTTATTAGGTAGAATATTCAAATTAATGCAATAGAAGTGGAGCTAGTGAAAGGCCAAGGGGTTAGAGGCATTTCTGACAAAATAGAATTTCAAAATATATGCTACATAGTTACCATTTATAGACTAGGAGTCTGAAGAGTTCAAGAAAATTCCAGAATAGGGGCAGGTTTTATATGAGGAGGTGGGGTAATAATACTGATTTTCGGTAATGTTTTTCCTTTGTTGGCCATTCATTCTTTGAGTGTCTACTTTGTGGCAGAGTACTGTGCTTGGAGTAAATAGACACATGAAAAGAGAAGGCCTCTCCAAAGATTTCCTTCCCAGTGTGGAGACAAACATACACCAGCACACATAAGGTACATGATGTACTAAAAACCTAGAATGCTATATATGATCTCAGTTCTATGCTATTATAGAAGACTTCCTAAAGCAAATCTTTTTCCTAACTATTGAAAAAAATGTATTTGATTTTATTATAAAAATAATACACATAAAAAACACATAATCATAGAAAAAGTAGCAAAAGCAAATAAATTCATAATCATCATTTAGAGATGACTGTGATGGTTAATTTTATGTGTCAATGTGACTGGGCCACGGTGCCTACATATTAGGTAAAACATGTTTCTGGACATTTCTGTGAAGGTGTTTTTTTTTTTTAGATGAGATTAACATTTATTAATAAATTGGTGGATTAAATATACTCTGTTGTAAAGCAGAGTATCCTACATAATGAGTGGGGCTCCTTATCTGAAGGCCTTAATATAATCAAACACATATCTCTTCCCCCTAGCAAGATGGGATTCTGCCAGCAGACAGCCTTTGGACTCTGCGTCTCTTCCCTGTGCCTTGCAGACTACCTTGCAGATTTTGAGTTTACCAAACCTCTATGGTCATGTGACCCAGTTCCTTAAAGGAAATCAATCTTGGACTTCTCTGGTGGTCCAGTGGTTAAGACTCCACACTTCCACTGCAGGGAGAAAGGGTTCATTCCTTGGTTGGGGAACTAAACTAAGATCCCGTTTGCCATAAGATGTGCCCCCCCCCCCCTAAAAAAAGGAAATCAATCTCTCTGTCTCTCATTTAAAAAAATTTTATTTTTGGGTGCACTGGGTCTTCGTTGCTGTGTGAGGACTTTCTCTAGTTTCAGAGAGTAGGGGCTGCTATTCATTGCCGTGCATGGGCTCTGCAGTGCACAGGCTCTAGGCTTCAGTAGTTGCAGCTTGCAGGCTCTACAGCACAGGCTTAGGGGTTGTGGTGCACAGCTTATTTGCTCCACATCATGTGGAATCTTCCTGGACCAGGGACTGAACCCCTGGCCCCTGCATCGGTAGGCGGATTCCTATCCACTGTGCCACCAGGGAAGTCCTCTCTCTCTCTCTCATTTTAACAGCAGATGATGCCCTTTATAAATATCTTCACTTTAACAGCAGATACCCTGTGAGGTTGGTTGTGTGTGTGTGTGTGTGTGTGTGTGTGTGT
>SJYV01055559.1:5625-17268 GCA_006410875.1 Neotragus pygmaeus
GGTCCATTTGAGGGACGAGGACATAGGCTTTGCCTCTGGGGGTTTATCCACCAGTCTGGGGACGCAGGACGTGCTTTGGGGCTCATGGTGGGGTGGGGGACAGGACACAGACCTGGCTTTGGGGAACCTGACTGGGGGACAAGAGTCATAGGGCTGCCCTACTGTCAGGGCCCCCTTGAGGGGATGAGGGACACCGGCCTTGCTTTGGAGTGGGAAGCCATCTAGGGTTAGGGGTGGGGACGGGATGGCCCTGCCCACTCCCCAGTCAAGGGTTGGCGGGAGGCCGGTACCTGCTGGAGGGGTTGGGAACACTTCCTTCTCCGGGGTTGGGGGGTGGTACAGGTTGGAGGAACCTGTGGATGAAAGCGGGCAGGCGGGTGGGGTCCTGAAGCTGGCGGACAGAGCCCCAGTCCCTGCCCCCATGGCCGTGCCCACCCCCCACCAACTCATACCGACAGCGGACAGAGGCTCTGTGCAGGCGGGAGTGGGCTGGCTGCCCAGCCCATCAGTGGCATCCAGGCTCCGGGGACTGAAGCCTTCTTGGGGAGCTGTGGGTGCGTAGAAGGGTTTGGGGTGCTGCATAGGGAGGCGGGGGCCTGACCCAGGCGGGCCAGGAGGGCAGCACGTGGAGAGCACAGGTGGCCCACCCAGAGAACAGGCTCAGGGTCCTGTGGAATTCTGTTTGTCTGGTTACTCCGGGCAGCGGGTTCCAGGCTGCGGCCCGCCCACCGGTCAGGGTTCCGGGTAATGGCGGAGTGGGGAGTGGGCAGGGGTGGACTAGGAAACCAAGGGAGCCAGAGACGGGCATCACAGAGGGTATGGTGGACCTTGGGTGTGGTCTGCTGCCTTCCGCCTCTGCCAGCATGGTTTGCCAGTCAGCTCTGAGGCCCCTTCCTCCAGGCAGCCCACCCTGATCCACACTCAGGTAGGCTGAGACCCCATCTCATGGGCTCTGATGGCTTCTTTGTTGTCAAGGCCTTTTGGGCACCAACAGTGGCCAGCACAGGGCTGGTGAATAAGTGAAGGGGTGAGGGGGATGTGGAGATGGGGATGGCAGGGGGTCAAGGGCAGCATCAGGGTCACAGAAAGGCCTGGGTTTTAGAAGAATAAAGTTTATTGACTTCTCACGCTTTAGGGGGCCCTCTGGGTACTCAGATGCCCCTCCCATCCCTGTGGCTACTTGTAGGCATTGGCCTTGTGCTTGGGCAGGAAGACGAAGTTGGGCGGGACGGGTCCCAGCAGCATCTCACTGTGGGGAGGGAGGCAGGCGGCCGGGGTCAGGCCTGGCATCGGGCGGCCTCCAATCCAGCTCACCCCAGACCCACCAGGTCGTCTATCCCCCTGCCCCCAGGGCCTCAGTTCCTGGGCACCTGATGCGAATCCAGTCGGCTGCC
The DNA here is from genome assembly GCA_006410875.1 of Neotragus pygmaeus. Lineage (NCBI taxonomy): Eukaryota > Metazoa > Chordata > Mammalia > Artiodactyla > Bovidae > Neotragus > Neotragus pygmaeus. Next base: position 7,020 of record SJYV01055559.1, read on the forward strand.
TTCTGGCTGGCCATGAGCGTTTCCAGGTAGTCTCGGCCCAGGTAGTAGGGTGGCCGCTCATTGATCCGCTGCGGGAGCCGCTCCAGCAGGCCCACAGGCACGTACCTGTGGGGGTGGGGGGAAAGGGGTTGGGCTGGGGCTCCCCACAACACTGCGCCTGGCCCGCCCCACTGCCCCACCACCCCATCCCACCTGCACAGGAAGGAGAGCCACTCGAGGAGGAAGCGGCGCGTCTTCTCCACGCCCTGCGTGTCCGAGCCCCAGTGCTCCAGGCCGTAGTGCGTGAAGTCCCGCAGGATGTCCAGGCGCTCAGGCGATGAGATGTCCCAGTGCCTCTGCTCCTTGATCTCCGTGAACAGCCACGGCTTGAGCAGGGCACCACTGGGGGCGGGTGTTGGGCGGCGGTCAGTGGGCTGCTGGGGAAACCCCGCCCCCGGCCTCCCAGCCACATGCTCACACAACGCTCAAAGCCAGAGAATTCTGGGACTTCGCTAGTGGTCCAGTGGCTAAGACTCCACACTCCCAATGCAAGGGGTCTGGGTTTCATCCCTAGTCAGGGAACTACACCCCACATGCACCAACTAAAAATCCCACATCCCATAATAAAGATCAAAGGTCCCACATGCTGCAATTAAGACCCGACACAGCCAAATTAAAAAAAAAAAAAATCTTGAGAGTTCCAAGCTATGACACCAAACCCACAGCTGCAGCCCCAAGGCACACGCACCGTGCGATCATGACCCCTGCGACGCCAGTCTGCAGGGCTCGGCTGGCATCCTCATAGGACAAGATGTCTCCATTCCCTGAGGGACAGAAGCTGGGGTCTCAGGGAGCCACGTTGGGTGGGGGTGCCAGGGCATGAGGAGTTCTCGCCAGCCTGGGAGCCCCCCATCTGGGCAGGGAGGGGCCCAGGTGAGGGGTGGGCCTGGGTGTGTGACCTGTGGGGACCCACCGAAAAGGGGCATGGGGCTGGCTGCTGCCACGCACTGCTCGATGTACTGCCAGTCGGCCAGCTTGGTGTAACGCTGCTCCCTCGAGCGGCCATGGAGCTGGAGGAGAGGAGGCCATGTGGGGAGGGAAAGAGGGGCCAGGGAAGCGGAGGACCAGAGAGAGAGACCCAGAGATCCCAGGAGAGACGGACTGAGAGAGAGAGCCAGAGAGATGGACAGACGGAGACAAGAGACAGAGGGAGAGCCAGAGACCAGGAGAGAGGAGACAGGAGGGAGGGACAGTTAGAAAGAGAAGTGCCTCGGGGCCCCAAGGCCCACTGTGCCCCGAGACCCACCGTGACCAGAGCCGCCCCCCAGTCCCGCAGATCGGGCAACAGCCGGTGGGCCAGATTCACACGCTCCTGGACGCCTGTGCGCAGCTTCACAGTCAGTGGCACGTCCAGCACCTGTGGGAACAGGAGTGGTCGCAGCAGGGCTTGGGGTCGGGCAGTGAGGGCTGTGGGTGGTCATCTTGGGCAGTACCTGGTTCATGCCACGGACAATCTGCTGGAACTTGGCCAAGCGGTTCATGAGGGCACAGCCCCCGCCCTGGGAGAGACAGGTGGGTAGAGCTTAGGAAGGCCCAACCCAGGCTGGGCTTGATGCCAGCTACCGCTGCCTTCCTTGTCCAGATGCAGAAAGCAAGGCCCAGAGGCTCTCACAGATTCCCAGGAACTCCACCCTCACCCACTCAGCTGAATGTTGGGTACCTTCCTGAACACGAGGTCAATGGGGCAGCCGACATTGATGTCCACGAAATCCACTTCGATGGTGCGGTTCAGCAGCTCGGCACATTTGGTCATGGTGTCAGGAAAGGCGCCCTCAAGCTGTGGCCGGGTGGGTGGCACGGAATGAGGGGCCGTCCTGCCAGGCCCCATGCTGAGGCTATCAGCTCCTCCAGGTGCGTCAGGCTGGCACGTGGCCAGTAGCTGAGGCAGGGGGTCTGGGAGGTGATCCAGGAGAGCCTGACCCTGCACCTGGCTCTGACACGTGACAGCCAAGAGCCCCTCCTCTTTCCCTTCATCAGGGTGCCACCAACCTGGACACCAAAGATATCCTCGCAGGGGTGGCGTTTGAGCAGGGCCCACTCAGACGTCTGGCCCTGCAGCAGGTTGGTGCACACAGCCATCTCCCCGCAGGTCACATCCGCCCCAAAGCGCTTACAGATCCGGCGGAAGGGCAGGTTGCCACACTGGGGACAGTGGAAGGCACACGTAAGGGCATGGCAGGCTAGGACCCCAGACACAGACCCAAGCCCCCAGGGCAGGGGGAGCAGTGGGTGCTGCTGTGATGAGCACATTGCCAGCACCTGCCCACCCTGCTGTGGGTCCTACCGTGGTGAGTGGGGCCAGGTACAGTTTGCCACTGATGTCCAGCTGAAAGGGAAAAAAAAGCACATTCAATCTCCACCCACGGATCTGACTTTCGAGGCCTCTCAAGCCTCAAGCCTTCCCATAGACTTTATCCTGCCCCAGTGAGTCTGGCTCCTTTTCACCTCCACGCCTCTGCACAGGTCACCGAATCCCTCCATGAGGAAAGTTCTTTCCTCCATGCTTTTCTCTGCTAGAGAGCTTGTACTCAACCCAGTCCCAACGCCCTCCCTTCTAGGAAGCTTTTTCCATTGCCCCCTGTTAAAGCCCGGACCCTCTGGAGCTGGGAGTGAGTGTCCAGCTCTGTCTGCCCCCGACGCTGCTAGTGTCCTCACAGGGGGCCCATGACACGTACCCGCCGCTTCTCACGGGGCCTCAGCCTGACTACATCCTCATCTGTCAGGGGTCCACAGGTCCTTAAAGGGCCACTGGGAGGGCCAACGGTGTCCGGTTCCTGGGGGGCCAGCTGGATGTCACAGTTATCCTGCCCTGGGGCACCCTCGGCCTCCCTGCCCTCGGGGACAGTGGCTTTGGGTGTGGGGCCTGGCAGCAGGCCCCTGCTCAGCTGGTGCAGAGCCTGCTCTGCACGCTTGAAGTGGATTTTCCTTTTTCGCAACTGCTGCTGCAGGGCCTTGTCCAGGCCGTTGCGGACGGGCGGGGCCTGGACCAACCCCTCCCTCACCAGATTCTGGCCCTCAGGCCCCAGATGCGCCCCGGCAAAGCGGCAGGTCACGCCATAGGGGCACCTGCCAAAGGTTTCGAAGAGCACACAGCTGGGGCCAAGGTCAGCAGGCTTGGTCTGCAGGTAGTGGCCCACATCATGCAGGAAGCGGCAGCGGTCGCCATAGAAACACTTAGCAGCTGATTCCTGCAAGGGAACAGAGGCAATGAGGGAGGACGGAGAGACGCTGATGAAGGCAGTCGGGCAGCCTAGGTCTGAAACTCCGATCCCTCCCCTCCTGGCTGTGTGCCCTCAGACAAGGCAGAAACCTCACCAAGCCTCAGTTCCTTCACCTGGAAGACGGGAACAATAACAGTACATCATAACATCATGAAGACTGAATGGGGGTCAGACAGGCTCACACTCAAGGCATCTGGGACTTTCGGTAACAGTGACGCACACCTGGACCAGAGAGGGGCAGAGCTTGTTCTTATCATAGTGGGTGGGCTTCACGTGAGGCCGGCACTTGTTCTGGCCCCGGGCCCTCTTCTGAGCCTGAAGCTGCTCCCCAGGTTCAGCTGCCTCCTCTGCCTGCCCGTCCTCTGTCTGCCCGTCCTGCAGTCGGATCCGCTTGGCCTCAGGCTCAGCCAGGTCATTGCCATCAGGGTCTACAGCCTCAGATTCCTGGCTGGGCTTCTCCTGCCCTTTGGCTTCCAGGAATTCGTGGAACTGCTCCTTGGTGGTGAGGTATCTGCCAGCAGAGAGGCAGGAGAAAGGAGGGCTTATGAAAGAAGTATCCTGCCTTGAGCTCAGATTCATGAACGCTACGGAAAGGGGCTGAGAACACTTGCCCCTGTTTACATGCCTCTGTTCATGGGGTACTCCCTACTTAGAACTAGCCAGCTGCCAGCCGAGGAACACTTCAAGGCCGCAGGGAGGATCTGTTTTGTTCCTGGGTCCCCAGTGCCCAGACTGGAGAACTGAAGTACAAACATCAAATGTGAACATCCCTGGCTACTTTAGGCTACAAGAAACTACAAGTCCCAGCGTGCTCTGCAACGGGTCCGTTGCCGCCACATTTCCCAGCATGCCGTTCAGCCAACCCCACCCCCACCCCCGATCCCAAGACCCAGCATGCCCCGCGGCACTCGCTTCAGACACAAGTCCCTACCTGTAAGTGCGGTGGCTGGCCAACAGTGCACTTGCGCCATTCCCGCCATACACTAGGCCTACAGTCCCCAGCATGCACTGCGGCTTCCGCCCCAGACCCCGCCCACCCCAGCATGCACCGTGGTGTCCCTTCGCGCCTGTGACAGTTCCCAACGTGCTTGATCTCAGGTGCTCGCTGACCCTGCGAGCGGACGAAAGGCCGAAACAGAAGAGTCGGCGAGCTTCCAATGCTGGACCGCTGCCCCAGCTCCCGGCAAGCACTGCTCAGGCAGCGCCTGACCCAGCGACTCACTGAGGTTTGATGGGCGCCACTCCCCGTTCCGGCTCGACGGTTCCTAGGTCGCCGCCACCATCACTGTCTGCTGAGACTTCTGCCGCTCCCTCCGCCATCGGCCCCCTCACCCCCACTTTGGAGTGTCGCGGAAAGGCCTTCCGGGTCGCGTGTGTGTCTTCCCCGGTCTTGCTGGTGAAGTGCGCATGCCCAGGTCGCTCCAAGTGACGCAATTGTACGCGCGTCGACGTAATGGGGCGGAAGCTGGGAGAGGCTGGGGCCTCCGGTCCCTTTTCTACCTCTGATCACTTTGCGGGAAACGGAAGTGTTCAATGAGTCTCTTGGGGCTCTCAAACTGGCTTCTCGCGGGCCGCAATCGGCTTACAGAACTATTTTGTTTTCCTGATGGAATTTTAAAACACTGCTACTTTTATTTGGGGCGTTCATTAAACGAGTAACTCGTTGAATGCTTATGCGTTACATGCTATCCTAGACGCCAGAGAAACAGCAGTGAATAAAAGACCAAAAAATCCTTATGCTTAGGAGCTTAGATAGCAGTGGTGAAGACAATCAATACATAAGTAAGGTATATTGTATATTGGACGGTAACGAAGCAGGGAAGAGAAAGTGGGAAAGCCATTTCTGATGGTTGCAGTTCTTAATAGAATGGTCAAGGAAAGCTTTTTCACTGAGGGGACATTGTAGTGTTTTTGCAAGAGATGAGTGAGAGACAGGAATATCAGAAGGAAAAATGCTCCAGGTTGAGGGAACAGCCAGTACAAAGGCCCTAAGGCAGGACCTTGCCTGGTATGTTGGACAAACAGTGAGCCCTCTGGTTGGAGCTGCGTGAGCAAGGGAGAGAGAGGGAGGAGGTGAGAACAGGGAGCTGAAGGCCATGCAGGGCCCTCTAGGCTTTGAGGAGGACTTGGGGATGTTATCCCAGGGAAGTGGGAGAACAAACAGCCCAAGGAGAGCAGAATCTAGTCCCCATTTTCCACAGTCCCCACCATTCCCTGTTGCACTCTCCTAAAGCTCCCTGTTCCTGGAAGAGCCTTGGTGCAGTACAGGCACTTCTGGGCTGTGGACTCAGCCTGCCAGTTTGGAATCCCAGCACTTCTACTGACCAACTGGGAACATTGTCCTTAACTTTGTGCCTCAGTCTCCTCATCAGAAAAATGGGGCTGATAAAAATAGCTGTTTTAGAAATTGTAGATTCAATAAATAACAGTCAATAAACATTAAAGACTACCATCGTTGCTACTGTGTGCTACTTCAGTCGTGTCCAATGCTTTGCGACCCTATGGACCGTAGCCTGCCAGGCTCCTCTGTCCATGGGATTCTCCAGGCAAGAATACTGGTGTGGGTTGCCATACCCTCCTCCAGGGGATCTTCCTGACTCAGGGATCCAACGTTGCTATTTCTTTATCACTATTATTTGTCTTGAATTATGTGAACACAGTGCAGGATGTCAATAACCAATTTCTTGGCCGCCTGTGCATTTTACCGCTAACCTTGACAGCTTTCCTTGAACAGGAAAATGAGACAGAGACTGTATTCCTTGAGTGACAGAGGGACAAACTGAGGCCAGAGGAGGGAAAGGATTTGCCTGAGGTCGCAACAGGCTCAACACCAGCTTTTCTTAAGACCTGGGGAAAAATGGAATGGGGGCCGGGGAGCAGCTTGTCTTCCACCTCTGGCCTCTGCTGCCCTCTATAGGACAAACTGGAAATAAAACTTGGAATCAGGGACTCTGGAAGAAACCACCGCAGTCCTTGGGATCTGTCCCACTTACCCACCTCCAGGGACAGGAACTCACTTCTTGAGGTCCCCGCCCCATTGCCCTCTGAGGTTCTACCATCGTCTCCCCAGAGATCATCCCACAGGCATCCGGATCTCTCTGGGGAGACAGTTGTTCAGGTGGAGAACTGAGGCCCACAGAGGGTGACCTCAGGAATGCGACTCCCCTCTCTGGGCCTCAGCCTTCATGAAGACCCTTCTTAGGGCTTCCTGGCTTTGCCCTGTGACAGCGAGCCTTCTAGGTGTAAGGTGATCCAGAAAGCCTTCCTGTAGGGAGAGAAAGGGAGACTGTGGACTGGCAATTAATCACAATGTGCTGTGCTCTGCATAGTCACTCAGTCATGTGCAACTCTTTGCGACCCCATGGACTGTAGCCTGCCAGGCACCCCTGTTCATGGGGATTCTCCAGGCAAGAATACTGGAGTGGGTTGCCATTTCCTTCTCCAGGGGATCTTCCTGACCCAGGAATTGAACCACGGTCTCCTGCATTGCAGGCGGATTCTTTACCAGCTGAGCTGCCAGGGAATCCGTATTAACCATGATATGAGTATTAATATAAGTGACACATTATTAATTGCTTGTTATTATTTTGTTATAATATTGCATTATTTTAATGGCATAGTACTAATCATGTACCAGTAGCTGCACAATTATTGAGCACTTACTGTATATTGGGCTCTGTTCTAAGCTCTTTTCATGTATTAGCTCCTTTATTCCTGTCTCTGACCTTGTGTGGAGGAAACAGACATTGATCCCAACTCTACCTGAATCAATGGCTTACAGAGGTCCCAGGTCCAGGGGCTGCCCCATGGCCTAGCCAGAGACCTGGGCATCAGCCTCTCCTCCCGCCACAGCCTGTGAGTCCCTATGTCCAATCTGCTTTCTCTCCAGAGTCTCTTTCTAGCCTGTCCGCTTTCCCCACAACTCCCCTTCCAGGCCTCAATCTCCCAACCTACCCCCAATAGCCCAGCCTCCCACAGCTCTTTCTAAAACCAAGCACTGACCGTGACCCTCCTCTGCTCCCAATGCTGCCTTGGCTCCCTACTTCCCTAGCCCTAGACTATAGCCCCAAAGTTTCTGCATATTCCAGCCCCTGCTGCCTTCCCCAGCTTCATGCTTCTTCACCTCCTCACTCCCTGAACTCAAGTACCAAGTTAATGCCAGAACTCCCGTGAGCTGGTCTTACCTCCCAGCCTTCAAATATGCGGTTCCCTCTCCCAGTAACACAGATTCCTGCACCCAGTCACCTTGGACACCCCACGCACTCTTCTGTTCTCAGTATCTTCTCTAGAAAGGGGAGGCATTGAGGATCTTCCCCTCATTAAACTAAGTCCAGAACTGGTGGGCATCGGGTTGGCTTCGGCTCCTCTGTGTCTTCAGCATGCATGTACCAAGGCCTGGTACACAGTAGGGGCTCCCTGAACACTTGCTGAGTGATTGTATCTTGTCATNACAAGAAACTACAAGTCCCAGCGTGCTCTGCAACGGGTCCGTTGCCGCCACATTTCCCAGCATGCCGTTCAGCCAACCCCACCCCCACCCCCGATCCCAAGACCCAGCATGCCCCGCGGCACTCGCTTCAGACACAAGTCCCTACCTGTAAGTGCGGTGGCTGGCCAACAGTGCACTTGCGCCATTCCCGCCATACACTAGGCCTACAGTCCCCAGCATGCACTGCGGCTTCCGCCCCAGACCCCGCCCACCCCAGCATGCACCGTGGTGTCCCTTCGCGCCTGTGACAGTTCCCAACGTGCTTGATCTCAGGTGCTCGCTGACCCTGCGAGCGGACGAAAGGCCGAAACAGAAGAGTCGGCGAGCTTCCAATGCTGGACCGCTGCCCCAGCTCCCGGCAAGCACTGCTCAGGCAGCGCCTGACCCAGCGACTCACTGAGGTTTGATGGGCGCCACTCCCCGTTCCGGCTCGACGGTTCCTAGGTCGCCGCCACCATCACTGTCTGCTGAGACTTCTGCCGCTCCCTCCGCCATCGGCCCCCTCACCCCCACTTTGGAGTGTCGCGGAAAGGCCTTCCGGGTCGCGTGTGTGTCTTCCCCGGTCTTGCTGGTGAAGTGCGCATGCCCAGGTCGCTCCAAGTGACGCAATTGTACGCGCGTCGACGTAATGGGGCGGAAGCTGGGAGAGGCTGGGGCCTCCGGTCCCTTTTCTACCTCTGATCACTTTGCGGGAAACGGAAGTGTTCAATGAGTCTCTTGGGGCTCTCAAACTGGCTTCTCGCGGGCCGCAATCGGCTTACAGAACTATTTTGTTTTCCTGATGGAATTTTAAAACACTGCTACTTTTATTTGGGGCGTTCATTAAACGAGTAACTCGTTGAATGCTTATGCGTTACATGCTATCCTAGACGCCAGAGAAACAGCAGTGAATAAAAGACCAAAAAATCCTTATGCTTAGGAGCTTAGATAGCAGTGGTGAAGACAATCAATACATAAGTAAGGTATATTGTATATTGGACGGTAACGAAGCAGGGAAGAGAAAGTGGGAAAGCCATTTCTGATGGTTGCAGTTCTTAATAGAATGGTCAAGGAAAGCTTTTTCACTGAGGGGACATTGTAGTGTTTTTGCAAGAGATGAGTGAGAGACAGGAATATCAGAAGGAAAAATGCTCCAGGTTGAGGGAACAGCCAGTACAAAGGCCCTAAGGCAGGACCTTGCCTGGTATGTTGGACAAACAGTGAGCCCTCTGGTTGGAGCTGCGTGAGCAAGGGAGAGAGAGGGAGGAGGTGAGAACAGGGAGCTGAAGGCCATGCAGGGCCCTCTAGGCTTTGAGGAGGACTTGGGGATGTTATCCCAGGGAAGTGGGAGAACAAACAGCCCAAGGAGAGCAGAATCTAGTCCCCATTTTCCACAGTCCCCACCATTCCCTGTTGCACTCTCCTAAAGCTCCCTGTTCCTGGAAGAGCCTTGGTGCAGTACAGGCACTTCTGGGCTGTGGACTCAGCCTGCCAGTTTGGAATCCCAGCACTTCTACTGACCAACTGGGAACATTGTCCTTAACTTTGTGCCTCAGTCTCCTCATCAGAAAAATGGGGCTGATAAAAATAGCTGTTTTAGAAATTGTAGATTCAATAAATAACAGTCAATAAACATTAAAGACTACCATCGTTGCTACTGTGTGCTACTTCAGTCGTGTCCAATGCTTTGCGACCCTATGGACCGTAGCCTGCCAGGCTCCTCTGTCCATGGGATTCTCCAGGCAAGAATACTGGTGTGGGTTGCCATACCCTCCTCCAGGGGATCTTCCTGACTCAGGGATCCAACGTTGCTATTTCTTTATCACTATTATTTGTCTTGAATTATGTGAACACAGTGCAGGATGTCAATAACCAATTTCTTGGCCGCCTGTGCATTTTACCGCTAACCTTGACAGCTTTCCTTGAACAGGAAAATGAGACAGAGACTGTATTCCTTGAGTGACAGAGGGACAAACTGAGGCCAGAGGAGGGAAAGGATTTGCCTGAGGTCGCAACAGGCTCAACACCAGCTTTTCTTAAGACCTGGGGAAAAATGGAATGGGGGCCGGGGAGCAGCTTGTCTTCCACCTCTGGCCTCTGCTGCCCTCTATAGGACAAACTGGAAATAAAACTTGGAATCAGGGACTCTGGAAGAAACCACCGCAGTCCTTGGGATCTGTCCCACTTACCCACCTCCAGGGACAGGAACTCACTTCTTGAGGTCCCCGCCCCATTGCCCTCTGAGGTTCTACCATCGTCTCCCCAGAGATCATCCCACAGGCATCCGGATCTCTCTGGGGAGACAGTTGTTCAGGTGGAGAACTGAGGCCCACAGAGGGTGACCTCAGGAATGCGACTCCCCTCTCTGGGCCTCAGCCTTCATGAAGACCCTTCTTAGGGCTTCCTGGCTTTGCCCTGTGACAGCGAGCCTTCTAGGTGTAAGGTGATCCAGAAAGCCTTCCTGTAGGGAGAGAAAGGGAGACTGTGGACTGGCAATTAATCACAATGTGCTGTGCTCTGC
>SJYV01055561.1:0-11899 GCA_006410875.1 Neotragus pygmaeus
GCCAGCCATGCCAACCCTGACGGCGGCAAGGGCTCTGCTCCTAGTGGGAGGCATCTGTGATTTTATTTCTGCAGAAACCCCGTGAGGTCCCCAGGGCTCCTTGGGGATTTTTGGCATCCCAGCTGGGCTGATGCTGGCACACTGACCCCATACGTCCAAGCCTCTTTCTAGAAGGTCTGTGGTTGCAAGGGGGTGAGTCAGCTGGGTCTGGTGTCAATCACCCTGCTTGTCATCAGATATGCACTCAGGGGATCTCTGGGTGTGAGGGACTCAGGGACTAAGCCACCCCAACTCATGCTGGGAGTGGGGGCCTCATCTCTGGGGCCCTTTGGGGACAAGCTGGGTACCCCACAAGCAACCTGAAAACATGCTTCCTGAGTGGCTACTGAGAGACAAGGATTTACACCAGGCGCTCCAAAACCGAGTGCTGACTTGACACTCTGACTGTGCAAAACACTCTCCAGTTTACAAAGCCCTCGTGTCATAACCTCATTTGACCCTTGTTGTTGTTCTGTAGCTCAGTCCTGTCTGACTCTCTGTGACCCCATGGACTGCAGCACGCCAGCCTTCCCTGTCCATTACTAACTCCTGGAGTTTGCTCAAACTTATGTCCCTTGAGTCAGTGATGCCATCCAGACCACCTTATCCTCCGTCATCCCCTTCTCCTCCTGCCTTCAATCTTTCCAGCATTCGGTCTTTTCCAATGAGTCAGCTTTTTGCATCAGGTGGCCAAAGTTTCAACATCAGTCCTTCCAATGAATATTCAGGGTTGATTTCCTTTAGGATTGACAGGTTTGATCTCCTTGCTTTCCAAGGGACTCTCAAGAGTCTTCTCCAGCACCACAGTTTGGAAGCATCAATTCTTAGGTACTCAGCCTTCTTTATGATCCAGCTCTCACATCCATACATAACCCTTGTTATCACCTCATTTATGTGGGTAACATAGCTTAGTGGATCAGGTCACCAGGCTGCTTGGGTTCAAATCCTGGCTCTTTCATGTGCTAGCTTCTGTGACCTGGGGCAAAATGCTCTCCTCTGCGTGCCTCAGGCATCTGTAAAATGGATGCAATAACAATGGTGCCAACTTCATAGGCTGCTGAGTTCGTTAAATGAGTCAACGAATAGGAAGCACTCTGCACAGCCCCAAGCATGTGGGCCCCAGCTCTGCTCAGGACCAGGTGGGTCTTATCATCTCCATCACAGGCAGGAGGAAAGCAGGGCCAGAGAGAGGAGATGGTATCTGCTAGAGGGGTGGTGGTGGGAATTAAAAGCCACCACTCTAGACGTTAAAGACCTTCAACTTTTCTCCCTCCACGCACCCTCACACAGGCGCCTCTGGGAACCGCCCTGCGTCTCGGAGCCGGGTGCCTTTGAGAATGTGGGTGGCTGAGGCAGGGGCCTGTGCCCACCGGCCAGAGTGCTGGGTGGGGGGATTTGTCCTTGAGGCAAAGGCCAGTCCTGAAAAGCTCAGGAGGACAGAGGGATAGGGTCACTGCTTCGGGGCAGATGGACAGAGTGCTGCCGCTCCAGAGCGGCACCGGACACCCATGCAGTGTCCAGGTGGGCAGTACCACGGGAGGAGGCAGGGGACCAGGGGAGACACACTGCCCATTCTGGGAAAAGGAGGGTACGGCCAGGACACTGCAGATCAGGCTGCCTGCAGTGAGTTTCACAGAAAAGGGTCCTTCCTGACCAAGGATGCTCTGGTAAGCCTGGCTGGGGAGAAGCTGCATATTCCAACCACCCTTGAGGAGGAGGAAGCACATTCACACATAAAGGGCCTTAGAGCATCTGGCTTTTCCCAAAGTGACTGGAGTGCAAAATAACTTTTTTCACTAAACACATTTTAAAATCCCATAGACTAGTTTTCCTTGGAACCGGCTTTGACAAATTCTGAATTAACAGCAGTGGCTGCAGGGTGACGAGGCTGGACAGCAGGAGAGAGACTGCAGAGAAGGGCGGGCAGGCTGGGGCAGCGGCGCCTGGCAGGGGAGGGGACCAGAAACTGCAGGGTCTGTGGGAAGAGAGCCCGCAGAGCATCCACAGCACGATCTGGAGCCCACTGCCCAGGAGGCCTGGGGCCCTGGATGCTGAGCCCAATGTTCCGGGCAGCTTCACGAGGCCCCCGTCACTTCTGCTGTTCAGTCGCTCAGTCATGTCTGACTCTTTGCTACCGCCTGGACTGCAGCACGCCAGGCTTCCCTGTCCTTCACTATCTCCCAGAGCTTGCTCAAACTCATGTCCATTGACTCAGCGATGCCATCCAACCATCTCATCCTCTGTCATCCCCTTCTCCTCTTGTCCTCAATCTTTCCCAGCATCAGGGTCTTTTCCGATGAGTTGGCTCTTCACACCAGGTGGCCAAAATATGGCATTTCAGCATCAGTCCTTTCAATGAGCATTCAGGGTTGATTTCCTTTAGGATTGACTGGTTTGGTCTCCTTGCTGTCCAAGGGACTCTCTCAAGAGTCTTCTCCACTACCACATTTTAAAAGCATCAATTCTTTGGCACTCAGCCTTCTTCATGGTCCAACTCTCAAATTTGTACATGACTACTGGAAAAACCATAGCTTTGACGCTACAGATCTTTGTTGGCAAACTGGTATCTCTACTTTTTAACAGCTTAGATGTACCCAGCCGGCCAGGACCTGCCTATGGGCCTGGCAACTCCCTGCCCTCAGCAATGCTGGCCTAGGTCAGGAGGAGAGAGACCCAGGTTCACTTTCGAGAAGGGCAAAGGCCAGAGGTGTAAGGTCAACTGAGCTGCCTGAGGCAAAGGCTGGGTTGTCTGGCGGGGCTGGCACCTTCTCTGCCCTCTCTAAGCCAATAAATCTAAAGAGACGGCACAGGACAAGGTAGCCCCGGCCTCCAGAGTCCCCTGCCCCAGGCCACCGGCCTGTGTGGCCCTTCAACAGCCACTCAGAAATCTCCTCCGTGATTGTGATTAAGAAGAGGAGCAATATCATTAAGTACCTACTGTGCGTTGGGTGGCACATCTGCTATTTCATGTGAGTTATCTTTATGACAAATGATAAAGATATAGTTAGAATGATTAGTGCCATCTATAGATGGGGAGAAATAAGACTGAAAATGATTAAGGAACTTGCCCAATGCCTGAAAATGGCACAGCTGGGACTCGAACCTGTCTGTCAGACTTGAAAGTCCAGCATCCCTCCTCTAAGTCAAGCCACCTCCACAGGGGCTGGGGGCTGAGAAAGCATCTTTGCAGATGACACAGCTCAAGGCTGTTCTGGAAGAGGACTTTCAGTTCAGCCACCCACTGGGTACCACCCTTTGCTAGCTCTGCATTGATGTGCCCAGGCTAGAGCTGGAGAACATGGATAAGAGTCATCTGTGCTCAGGGGGCTCCTGGTCTTGGCAGGAGCGGTTCCAATCATGCCAGTTATGTGCACAGTCTGTGGACACACAGTTGCCTCACTGGGCCTATTTTCTCAGCCTCTAAAGGATGGGGCTGACTGAGATGTCATATGCTTCTCCCTGTACCCCCTAAACCTCTGAGGACAGCAGGGAACACTCAGGATCCAGTGAGCACTCCCTCTGCACCAGGCCCTTCCACACACACATTACTCCCCTAACTCTCACACCAACCCAGGGAGGTGGGCATCCTTGCTCAGACTTTACAGATGAGGAAACTGAAGTCCAGAGAGGTTATGGAACGTGCCTAAGCTCACACAGTGGACCAGAAGGGTTGCTGGGATTGGAACCTTGGTTTAACTCATTTCAAAGGCCCACCCAGCCTGATGTGAGACTAGGAGAGATGCAGAGAGAGATTCCTCCTAGGCCTGAGCCCACTTCACCAGGTGACTGTAGAACTCAGCCCCTCAATTCTTAGCCTTGGTGAAATTCGGCCTGGGTGAGACCACCCCTAAGGCATCTAGCTTCAGCACTCTGGCAGGAGGCTGGGGGAAGGAAAGATCAAATAACAGTAAAAAAAAAAAAAAAAAAAGATGAATCCCGGATTTCCAGAAGCCTGGAATCCAGGTGAAGGCAGCCAGGCTGTACTAACCGACCAGATGGCCGTGCCCACCATGGGGGCCAGACTGTGGAAGGCCCAGAGTTGGTCTGGCGGCAACCCCATAAGCCTTCTGGAGGTGGAGGGGCAGAGCCAGGCCCCCAGGAGGGGCAGTGTGGCTGGGGCCAGGACCAAGACGTGGGGGTGGCTGGATTGGGGCAATGAAGGCCTGACTGATTTTGGAAATAAAACCAACCATGCCCAGTGTCCTTCTGTCCAGGCCTGGCCAGTCAGCTTGGCAGGATGGCATCGGGGTCTTTCTTAAAGGAGAAGGTATTGAAATGAAGCAGGACGCATACAATTCATCTGCTTTTTAATTAACTTGCCCTGCTGCCTTAAGTGATTCCCTGCTTACGTTCATTCTTTTGAAAATTCCAAAGTGCTATTTCTGACCTGTGATTTACTATTGCCGTACGTCTCTATAAGCAGTGTTTTAGCTTAAGTGGCAGTTGCATATTAATTACAAAGTTAATTATGTGCTGTGTAATCATGCTGTAATTCATTAGTTTACTCTACACTCTGAGAGCCTCACGCTAATAGCAAGATCTGACAGAGGGGTTTAGGAATCACCAAGAAAGATCTGTTGAAGACCTAGAATGGGGCTGGAAAGGACTTGAGCCCGCTCAGGATGGTTCCTTGGGACACATCTGGCTGACTGGAGGCCGGGTCACTGGGCCCCTCATGGCTGTCCTCCTGAACACAGTACAGGACCCTCGCTGCCCCAGGCTCTGAGAGATCGAAGCCTGGAGTACATACTGCTTGCAAACCCTTGTCTGTCAAGGATGGTGGAAAACCCAGCTGGGTCTTGTTTTTTTCCCCCACGGAAGTACAGGGACTGGAACAGAATTTGTTTAAAATTACTTACGGAACAGAGAGTCACTTCTAGATGAGAAATTAACTGCTCTGATTGCCAAGACAAAATGGTCCTGGGAATGCTGACCGTGGGCCGGACCTAGGGGGGCTCTAGAGGCTTCAGGTCCAAGATAGACGGGGAGAGCCCAGCCTGAGGGCGGGCGGGGCACGCGGGGCTTGGGACCAAGGTCTCTTCACAACCGTTTCCTTCCTTGCCATCTCCCCTGAAGCGTCAGGGATCTTGATAGAACACTAGCGACCTTTCTCTTTCCTTTCTTTCCTGTTTTGTTTTGTTTCCTCATGAACTGGGCTTCTAAGATGGCTCAGTCCGTAAAGAACCCACCTGCAATGCAAAAGACCCAGGTTTGATCCCCGGGTCAGGAAGATCCCCTGGAGAAGGGCCTGGCAACCAGCTCCAGTATTCTTGTCTGGAGAATCCCCATGGACAGAGGAGCCTGGCAGGCTACAGTTCATGGGGTCACAAAGAGTCAGACACGACTGAATGACTTTCACTTTACTAATGAACTGAGCCACAGGGTGGCCTTGGCTGTGAAACCCAACTCCACTCTTTAGCCAGTCTCAAAACCCTGCTGAGGCCCAGGTACCTCTTTTCTGAAATGGGGTGAAAGTTCCCTTCAACCTTGCATAGAGATCTGCCCATGTCAGACCACCTGAGCAATGTTTCAGAGGATTCTTTTCTAGAACCACCCTTTCCCAGCCAGTGGAGAATTCTCCATGAAGCTCCAATGGCATTTAAAAGTTGATATGCATAAAGACAGGCCTGCTGCAAAAGCCCCACTCTCTGCAAATCTGTGGGTCAAATTTCAAGCCTTTGTCACATGAGAGGATACAAGGCTGTGACCTACCCTGGACATAGTGATCTGGTGGCTGAGACCCTCTGCTTTCCAAATATAAACCTGCTTGTTTTATTTTTGCTGACAGCTGAACGAAAAAAAAAAAAAAGATGTGGAAGTCCTTCTCTTTCTGGCTCCAGTCAACAGAGGAGAAAAGGGCTCAGAGCCCCAGCTGGCATGGGAGAAAGATAAATAAGAAAAAACAAAACATGTCCTCATGCTACAGTGGAATGTTTAAGAAAGAGGTGAAAAGCACAAGGTCGGGGCAAATTTCATTTTCTATAATTTTAGCAGGCTCAGGGAGGAGGCAAGATGCTGCCGAGTCAACAGTTTTGGGGGAATCAGTTTTGGAGGGAACTCATTTTTTTTGGTGGGGGAGGGAGGGGGGAGCATCTTAACAGCCAAAGGCGCTGTGGTTTCCTTTCCAGGGAACACACTGGTTTCCCTGGCAACAAGAAGTCCGGCCTCCAAAGTTCTGCCGAGAGACCAAGGCTTGGCCTGGGATGCTCCCGACTATTATCCACAGCCAAGGTCTCACCATCCCACTCTCCCAGGCAGTGCGCTGGGTGGGAGAGGTGCAAAAATGTCAGCTCTGCAAAAATGTGGGCACCAGTTCCCATCTCTCCCCCCTGCACTCATGCAAGCAGCTACTCATCCCTGGATCACTGCTTTCCAGGGCTTTATGGCTGAGCAGGTGAAAAAAAAATGCTAGCAACAGCTTGGAAACAAGCCTGCGTTTGACAGCACCTGGGGACCTTGTGGGAACAGTAAAGTCTCTGGGGCGGGCGGCCAATGGTTCAGCAAGGCTGGGTCTCGTGTCTAGCATGCTTTAGCCTCGTGTGGCTGGCACAGGGGAACAGCATGGGAAGACAGAAGGTCTGAATTTCTGAAGTCACCTCCCTCTATCCAGGCTCGCTCATGTGGCTCCAGAGGCGTCTTGCGGATTTCTAGAGCCCAGTTTCCCAGAGAGAAATATTTAAACGTCTGGCCGGGGAAGATGCTATTCGTGCAGCAGGTGTGGGAGGGGTGGGGTGGGAGTGGGAGGAGGAGAGGAGAGGAGGCAGAAAGGGGCCAGTGATGGAGTCTGCAGAGCGCTGACCCCCGCGCGCTGCGCTAAGTGCTCCACCCGCTCTAACTCTCCCTCCAGTTGCCAGGGGAGGCAGGCACAATTATTCCTGGCTGGAGGGAATGAAGGGGTCAGGTGACCTGCACAAGGCCACCCAGTAAGTCTGTGGCAGAGCCATGGGTCACAGCTGTCAGTCTCGACCCTCTTCTCAGGAGAGGGGTGGATGGAATGACAGGGGCAGGGAGGGGAGAGTCGCCCTGGCTAGTGGTTTACTCCCCTGATGCTGAAAGGGAGACAGAGGGTCCTAAAATTCTCCCTGTGCTCCCCTCCTAGTCCCCGCTGTTATCTAAACATTCCCAGGAAGACAGGCCCCAGAGCAGAGTTATCCAGAGGCTCTGACCCAGAGGGCCCAGTCCCCACACTCCACTGGCGGGTGTTTCCCGAGGGCCTGATATTGCATCCTTTACAAGCTCTATCTCCTTTAAGGCCAGAATGGTCCTATGAAGTAGGTAGTAAGAGTCAATTTCATAGATGAGAAACGAGAGCTCAGGAACATGTCCAAGTTAGTTAGCAAGAGGCAGAGCTGGAATTCAAGCCCTGGTCTGATGCCAAAATTTAGGTATATCCTTAACTAAAGACGATGATAATGATGCCAAACTTCCCTGCGCTCTCATTATGTGTCTGTCCTGTTTTAAGTACTCCGTGAAGACTCTTGAGAGTCCTTTGGATAGCAAAGAGATCAAACCAGTCAATCCTAAAGGAAAACAACTCTGAACATTCGTTGGAAGGTCTGATGCTGAAGCTCCAATACTTTGGCCCCCTGATGCAAAGAGCCGACTCAGTGGAAAAGACCCTGATGCCTGGAAAGATTGAAGGCAGGAGAAGAAGGGGACGACAGAGAATGAGATGGTTGGATGGCATCTTGATTCAATGGATGTGAGTTTGAGTAAATTCCGGGAGTCAGTGTAGGACAGGGAAGCCTGCTGTGCTGCAGTCCGTGGGGTCGTCAAGAGTTGGACACGACTTAGGGACTGAACAACAAGCATTCTACATATATTTACTTATTTTTTGCTTTCCACCATCCTATGAAGTACATGTTAAAATTAGCTCCATTTTATAGACCTGAAAACCGAGGCACAGAGCTCTGTGAGCAACGTGGCCAGGGGCCATGGGGCCAGGTGCCACAGTAATCTATAAAGCCAGGCAGACTCCTGAAATTCATCCTAGTGATTCATGCTAATGACTCATACTATGACCTGTTTCTCCAACCACTGGGACATCCTGCCTCCCAGCCTTGAGCTCTTGATTCTGGATGGTTCTGGGACTCTGGAAGGCCAGGCAGCTATTAGGAGCCAGGGTTTTTCCAAGAGAGCGCCTCCTCCCACCCCAGGGAAATGGCGGGCAGGACCTGGACTGTGTTTCCGAGTGTGGATGTGAGTGTGCACGTGTGCACCTCAGGCTGGGCGTGCATGCAGCTGATTTATAACCCTCAGAGAAAACAGAATTGCAAAGCTCACTCACAAATCTTTCCTATCGAGGGACTTGTGACAGGCAGACATGCAGTGAATTCCCAAGAACAGGCAGGCCTCCCTGCAGCCTCTGCTCCTGAGATGCGTCCAGGTGACCTGGCCACCTGTGGGTCAGCTCCACAGAGGTCCAGGCCAGTGGTGGCCAGTCAGTGGACAGCCAGCTCAGCCCTGGGAGTGGTCACCGACCTGGGGTGGGGGACCTGTTTCTGTGTATCAGAAATGCTGGCTCCAGGGTGACCCGGCCCCTGAGGAAGCACCCCCAGACACAGGTTACCCATCCTCTACCCTCTGGCAGGTCCCACCCCACAGCCAGCCCTTATACTCTGGTCCTCACTGCTCAGAAGTTTGCGATCAGGACCCTTAGCACCTACAGAACTGAAGACACTAGCGAATGTCTCTTGACTCACACCACATGCTTTTGTACTGTACTAAGTTTTTAAGGTTTGTCTCATTTGAGCACATGTCACATGCAGAGGCTGGAGAAGTCTCTTGAGAGTCCCTGGGACTGCAAGGAGATCAAACCAGTCAATCTTAAAGGAAATCAACCCTGAACACTCACTGGAAGGGCTGATGCTGAAGCTGAAGTTCCAATACTTTGGCCACCCGATGCAAAGAGCCGACTCATCAGAAAAGACCCTGATGCTGGGAAAGATTGAGGGCAGGAGGAGAAGGGGATGACAGAGGGTGAGATGGTTGGATGGCATCACTGACTCAATGGACATGAGTCCAAGCTCCTGGAGATAGTGTGCTGTGATTCATAGAGTCACAAAGAGTTGGCACGGCTTAGCAACTGAACAGCAACACACGCAGAGGCAAGGTTCAGAGAAGTGATGTTACTTGAGGTGGGATCCTAACGGGAGTAGTCTGATTCCAGAGCCTGTTCAGAGAACTACTCCACCGTGTTGACTCAAATCCTCAAACTCCTTTGTGGTCCCCAGGCCGTGTTCCTGGCACACAAATGCTCAATGCGCTTCCCTCAGAGGAGACAATGGAAGGGGGGCTCCAGGGTCCAGGCTTGGGTCTGACTGGGATCACTCCACTGGTATTAAACCCCATCCCAGTTCCCACAGCTGTAAACTACGAGGTGCTTCCAGCTTCTGCATGCCCAGCACTAGTACTGCCACACTCTTGAGTCTGGCTCACAGGGGGCCAGACTTCTAAACCAGGCCCCGGGGGCCACTGTGAGGACAGAGCAGAAAAGGGATGCAGCTTTTTTCCCAAACCTGGCTTGGCAACACCCTCCCCAGCAGCGGCTACAGCGGGCAACCGTAGCACACCCCATGGGGTACCCGGCCCTTGGCCCCTTTGCGATCTCCCAGCCAATTCTCTTGATGCCCCACCCCCACAGGTGGGAGGATGGGCAAGGGCCGGGCAAAGAGGCTGCCAAGTATGTGGCAGTTGAGGGCCAGGGCCAGGCCGAATCTTGGTTCTGCCCTAACCTGCTGTGTGACCCAGGCCAGCGTGTAGCTCTTTCTGAGTTTTGTCTTTTCTAGCTGGGAAATGAGTCAGGCGTGCCTGCGTGATGGTTGGGGTGGGGGGGATTAAATTAAATGAGCATGAGCGAGGGCCTGACCCTTCTGAGAGGTGTGTACATCCACACATNCAAGATCTCAGTATGAACCCCCCCTGCCTTGTCCTCAGGTGAATTTTTGGGTTACTTTCCAAGCTACCCGCTGCCTCCCGGAGCCTCACCTGCTGAGGTTCCGAGCCCGTGGCTTCTCTGAGGAGCTGACTGTGGAGCTGCACGCACCGTGTGACTGTAACTGCAGCGACGCCCAGCTCCAGGCTCCTCACTGCAGTGACGGCCAGGGGCACCTCCAGTGTGGGGTGTGCAGGTGAGGGCCTACTTCCCTTCACCCACATGGCTCCCCCTACTCCTCCCGCCTCACCCTCCATCCCTCCACCACGACTCTGTCTCTAGGTATCTTTTTCATAGACATTCCAAGACTCCACCTGACTTTCACCTCCTGAAGCTTCTTCCCTCCACTGCAACTCCCCCTGCCTTATAGTCCATGCTCCTCTCAGCCTCTGCTCTCTCTCCAGCTATCTTCAGATCTTAGGTTTAGAGGGTTTGGGGAAAGGCAGGTCAAGACAGGGTGAAATTCTCTGATCCCTTCTTTCCCTCTCTTCCCTTGGCCTCCCAGCTGTGTCCCCGGCCGCCTGGGCCGACTCTGTGAGTGCTCGGAGGCTGAGCTATCCTCCCCAGATCTGGAGTCTGGGTGCAGGGCCCCCAATGGCACAGGGCCCCTGTGCAGCGGGAGGGGACAGTGCCAGTGTGGACGCTGCACCTGCAGCGGGCAGAGCTCTGGACGTCTGTGCGAGTGTGACGATGNAGGTCAAGGCCTGAGGGCTCACCTGTGAGATTGTGTATAAGAGACAGGGGCCCCTGTGCAGCGGGAGGGGACAGTGCCAGTGTGGACGCTGCACCTGCAGCGGGCAGAGCTCTGGACGTCTGTGCGAGTGTGACGATGCCAGCTGTGAGCGACACGAGGGCATCCTCTGTGGAGGTACCTGGAGACTTGGGGAGAGGGGTGGGGTCAGAGTGGCCCCTCAAGGGCATTGAGGCTCTGGGAACTTCTTAAAGGTAGAAATCAGGCTGTGATGTAGGGGCTGGAGGTGGTCTGACACACTCGAGGGAAATGGATGCACAGGAGCAGATCGGCTCTAGGCAGCCCGGGATGGCATGTGGTGCCCAGTGGCTGTGGGGAGGATCGTTGTCACCCTCCGTGTGGCCCTACTGCAGGCTTTGGCCGTTGCCAATGTGGAGTGTGTCACTGTCACGCGAACCGCACGGGCAGAGCGTGTGAATGCAGTGGCGACACGGACAACTGTGTCAGTCCTGGCGGAGGGCTCTGCAGTGGGCACGGACACTGCAACTGCAACCGCTGCCAGTGCGACGGCGGCTACTATGGTGCCCTCTGCGATCAGTGCTCAGGCTGCAAGACACCATGCGAGACACACAGGTGAGCCCTCAGGCCTTGACCTTGGGACCTGGGCTCACTGAGCCCCTCCTGCTCTCTCTGGGTCATCTGGGTGACAGCTGTCCAGCTGGTGACTTACTGGCAACCACTGGACAGGGACTGCGCAGAGTGCAAAGCCTTTGGGACTGGTCCCCTGGCCATGAACTGCAGCTCAGCATGTGCCCACGCCAACATGACTCTGGTATTGACCCCTACCCTGGATGACAGCTGGTGTAAAGAGAGGACCCAGGACAACCAGCTCTTCTTCTTTCTGGCAGAGGAAGAAGCTGGAGGCAGAGTTGTGCTCACAGTGAGACCTCCAGAGGGTAAGTGGGAAGGGATACTGTGGACATGCCACATGAAGCCCTGCAGGTTTAACGGGTAGGGGGCCAGAACTCTGGAGGTGAAGACGCTAGGCAATCAGGCTGGGGACTGAAGCAGAGCTGTGAAGCAAGCAGAGTGCCGATGCTGATCAAGTGGACCTGGCTGAGGCCCTGAGTGCTGGGATAACCCTGATCCTGTGGAAGTTCCCTTTGCTTTCAATGACAGGCAGGACTAGGGAGGCTGATGGGGCTGGACACGTTGTGGGTGATGGGTGATCAATT
>SJYV01055562.1:0-19047 GCA_006410875.1 Neotragus pygmaeus
TGTGGGATGTAGCCTAATCAGAAAGATGCATGTGTCCACACATGGAGTGGCAAAGTCACGTATCTCAGTTATTTTTTCCTCCCTCATGTAGGCCCCCCTGAATCACCACGGCCTGTGTAAACCCTGTCTCTTATACACATCTGAAATACATTACCCGATTCAAAGACTTTCTATAAAGCTGCAGTAATCGAGTTATGATGTTGGCAAAAAGATAGATGTATGGATTAATGGGATAAGATAGAAAGCTCAGAAATAGACCCATATGAAAATGGCTCTTTTTAAATTTTATTTTATTGAAGTATAGTTGATTTACAATGTCGTGTTAGTTTCAGTTGTATAGCAAAATGATTCAGTTTTATATAAATACATATTCTTTTTCATTATGGATTATTAGAAGACATTGAAAATAGTTCCCTGTGCTATACAGTAGGACCTTGTTGTTTGTTTTCTATATAGTAGTTTGTATATGCTAATCTCAAACTTCTATTACCTCTCTTTCACCCCCTTTCCCCTTTGGTATTTGTTTGGTTTATTTTGTGAATCTGCAGGTCTGTTTTTATTTTGTCGATATGTTCATCTGTATCATATTTTAGATTCCACTTATAAGTGGTATCATATGGTATTTGTTTTTCTCTTGATGACTTGTTTCCTTTAGTATGATAATCTCTCGACTTCCCAGGTGGCGCTAGTGATAAAGACCTGCCTCCTAATGCAGGAGACAAGAGACACTGGTTCTATCCCTGGGTCAGAAGATTTCCGGGAAGGAAGGCATGGCAACCCACTCCAGTATTCTTGCCTGGAGAATCTGGTGGACAGAGGAGCCGGGTGGGCTACAGTGCATAGCGTTGCAAAGAGTCAGACATGACTGAAGCAACTTAGCACTCGATGATAATCTCTGGGTCCATCCATGTTGGTGCACGTGGTATTATTTCACTCTTTTTATGGCTGAATAATATTCCATTATATATATTCTTTATCCATTCATCTATTGATAGACATTTAGGTTGCTCCCGTGTCTTGTGTGTGTACTAAGTCACTTCAGTCATGTCCAACTCTTTGAACCCCATGAACTGTTACCCCCCAGGCTCCTCTGTCCATGAGATTCTCCAGGCAAGAATACTGGAGTGGGTTGCCATGCCCTCCTCCAGGGAATCTTCCAGACCCACATCTCTTGCATCTCCTGCATTGGCAGGCGTGTTCTTTACCACTAGCTCACCTGGGAAGCCCTGAAAACCACTGCTCTGTATTACTCCTTTTAAATAAAGTTGTTAAGAAGACAAAATTCACCTGTAATGCTAGCGGTCCACAGGAGTGGTCACCTTGGGAACGGGTGCAGTGGGAGCCTCCGTGGGGTTGGTAATGGTCTTGTTTCTTCTTCTGGGTGCTGACTCCTTGATGCATTCTCTTTGTAGAAACTCACTGAACTGTATACTTATAGTTGTCAACTTGTTTATATATTTCAGTAAAAAGTTGAGTCTTCTTTTCCCACTCTTTCTAACCCACACCCTGTTGTTAAGTCTGTGTGTCATCTTTCTGTTTTGTTTTTAAAGCAACATAGCCTTCCACTTGCGAGTTTTCATCCCCAAGGATGTGCTCAGTTGAGACACAGTGGAAGAAGATGGCTTCATAACACAGCCTGTGCTCATCCTTAGCTCGGTGTCTCCTTTCCTCAAAGGGTTACCTTCCCTCCAGCCCCACAAGGACAGGTGGCCCCTTCAAGGGAGAAGCTTAGCTGGAATGCTGAAAGCCTCTCTGGTTCTCCTTAAGTACTTTGCTTTCCCAGCTAGAGGGGAGTATGTGTGTGTGTCTTTACATGTTTGATCATTTATAAAGATTTCCCCATATTTTCTCTGTTTTTTTTTTANGATGCCCACTCCCACCACTTTTATTTGATATAGTATTGAAGGTCCTAATCACAGCAGTCAGACAAGAAAAAGAAATTAATAGCATCCAAATTAGAAGGAAAGAAGTAAAAATTTCACTTTTCAGATACATAATACTTCATGAAAACTCTAAAGTCTCCACAAGCAAAGTTGCAGAAGACAAAATTAGTTTGCAGAAACCTGTTGCTTTCTATACACTAATAATGAACCACCACAAATTTTTCTAAGAAAAATTTAAAAATCCTATTGAAAATTGCATCCAAAAGAATAAAAGACCTGGGAATAAACTTAACCAAGGAAGTGAAAGACCTATACTCTGAAAACTATAAAATATTGATGAAGGAAACTGAAAATGATACAAAGAAATGGATGATATCCCAAGTTCTTTCATTGGAAGAATTAATGTTGTTAACATGGTAATATTAATACTACCCAAAGCAATCTAGAGAGTGAATAAATTCCCTAACAAAACAATCATGGCATTTTTCACAGAACTAGAATAACCCTAAAATTCACATGGAACCATAAAAGACCTTGAATTGCCAAAACAATCTAAAGGAAAAAGAATAAGGCTAGAGGTACCATCTTCACAGACTTCAGACTATACTACAGAGCAACAGTAATCAAAACAGCATTAAACTGGCACAAAAACAAACACATTGATCAATGGAACAGAACAGAGAGCCCAGGAATAAACCCATACACCTACGGTCAACTGATTTACAACAAAGGAGGCAAGAATATACAATGGGGAAAAGACAGTTTCTTCAGTAAGTGAAATAACATTTCCTCACACCATATACAAAAATAAACTCCAAATGGATTAAAGACCTAAATATCAGGCTTGAAACCATAAAATTCCCACAAGAGAACATAGGTAGAACACTCTTTGATATAAATCATAACAACACATTTTTGGATCTGTCTCCTAAGGCAGCAAAAAATAAAAACAAAAATGAACAAATGGAACCTAATTAAAACTAAAGGCTTTTATATAGCAAAGGAAACCATCAACAAAGTGAAAAGACAACCCATGGAAAGGGAGAAATTTTTTGCAAATGACATGACTGACAACGGCTTGGTGTCTAAAATATATGAAAAGCTCATACAAATTGATATCAAAGTAACAAATACCCCAATCACAAAATGGGCAGAAGACGTGAACAGACATTTTTCCAAAGAAGACATACAAACAGCCAATAGGCCAATGAAAAGATGCTCAACACCACTAATTATTAGAGAAATGCAAACCAAAACCACAAGATACTGCCTCACACCTGCCAGAATGGCTATCATCAAAAACACCACAAATAACAAATGTTGACAAGGATGTGGAGGAAACAGAACCTTTGTACACTGCTGGTGGGAATGTAAATTGGTATATTCCCCACCAGGGAAGTCCATATATATATATATATATACAGGCACTATGAAAAATAGTATGGAGTTTCCTTAATACACTAAAACTAGAACTACTATATGACCCAGCAATTCCACTCCTGGCCATATATCCAGAAAAGATGAAGACGCTAATGCAAAACGATACATGCACCCCAGTGCTCACAGCAGCACTATTGCCAAGACATGAAAGCAACCCACATGTCCATCAACAAACAGGCATGCTATGTGTTACTCGCTCAGTCATGTCTGACTCTTGGTGACCCCTAAGAGTGCAGCCTGCCAGGCTCTCCTGCCCATGGGGATTCTCCAGGCAAGAATACCGGAGTAGGCTGCCATGCTCTCCTCCAGGGCATCTTCCCAACCCAGGGATTGAACTCAGGTCTCCTGCACTGTGGGCAGATTCTTACTGAGCCACCAGGGAAGCCCATATATATATAATGGAATACTACTCAGCCATATAAAGGATGAAATTCTGCCATTGGACACTGCGTATAGACCTAGAGAATAGAATGCTTAGTGAAATAAGTCAGAGAAAGACAAATAGTGTATATCACTTATATGTGGAATTAAAAAATAATACCATTGAATGTTTACATCAAAACAAAAAACTCACGTGTATTAACAGAAAACAAGCTAGTGGGTACCAGTAGGGAGAGGGAAGTAGGGAGAGGCAAGAGATGGGTATGGAATTAAGAAATACACCCTAGTATATATAAAATAGATGAGCAAAAAGGATATATTGTATATCATAGGGAAATATAGCCATTATTTTGTAGTAACTTTTAATGGAGTATAATCTGTAAAAATACTGAATTACTATGCTGTACACTTAAGACCAATATTGTAAGTAAAAAAAAAAAAATACAATTGATAAAAGGACAAAGTAAAAAAATTGCTTAATAAAAAGTAAAAAATACAATTGATAATAAAATGTTTTAAATAGCAAGTTACCAAATAATCTGTACAGTATGACCCCATTTTTTGAAAAAAAAAAAAAATACAGATAATAAGGCTCAGATGGTTAAGAATCCGCCTGCAATGCGGGAGACCCAGGTTCGATCTCCGAGTGGGGAAGATCCCCTGAAGAAGGCAATGGCAACCCACTCCAGTATTCTTGACTGGAGAATCCCACAGACAGAGGAGCTTCATGGACTATAATCCATGGCGTTGCAAAGAGTCTGACACGACTTTCACTTTAATAGTTATCTTGAAGAATTATTATTTGGAATATGTAATGAAGATTTTATTAATCTTTGCTTTCTATATTCCATATTGTATATTTCTATATCTGCATTATTCGGTGTGTTACAAAAATCAGGTAATGCTTTTGTAACTTTAAAAAATCTAGTAAAGTGAAATGGAAAGGAAGAANATATTCCATATTGTATATTTCTATATCTGCATTATTCGGTGTGTTACAAAAATCAGGTAATGCTTTTGTAACTTTAAAAAATCTAGTAAAGTGAAATGGAAAGGAAGAAAGGGAGAGAGGTGGAGAAGGAAAGAGATGGAGAGGGGATAGATTCTAAATATCTGCATAATTTGCAGGTTAACATTATGTACTTTGTCTGCACAGCCTTCCCAAAGATGGATGGGCAACTCTCCTGCATCTTCCTACGATGTTGTCCTTGTCACCTCCAAGCCAAATAGAGCCTTGTGTAAGTCAGGCTGGCTCATGTCACCATATCCCCTCAAATGTATGGAGTATTATATTATTCACATTCATGTCCTCTAAGCACAGTGCCTACCACAAAATAAATGCTCGGTTAGTATTTTGGGGAAAGTGGGTAACATTTAAAGTACTGGGAGCAAATGGCACACAGACAAAAAGCATTCATCACCTTTTTTCCCGAGGAGTTCTTTTACATTTTAAATACTGCTATTTTGATAAAATACAAAGATTGTATTGCTCAAAACGATAACTTTTTATTTTGACCTGAATGAAAATAACATCTATAGGGCTAGTCAAAGCATCTGAGTAAAATTATATTAAAGTGGACTCAAATTGTTATTACATTTTTCAAGTGATTAGAAAGGATGCAATATGCACATGAAATGGACAGAACAGGATCTGGCTTCAATAGGAGCTCAGTGAGTGTTTAGTTCAAATCTAAAACATAGTAGACTGGGTGTGTAGTTTGGTTTGAGTAATGCACACAGCAGACCCACTTTGGGGCTTCATTGATTCAGGTTGGCAGTGTAAATATAGCATAAATAGCATTCAAACACTAAAGGGATGTCAGAGAAATGGAAGAATTTTAAAAACTAAAAAAGTTTCTATGGCTTTGGCATGTAATTAAAACAATAAAATTTCCAAATATGGATTTTAAAGTGCTTTGGAAAACTCTAGGGTAAATTGCAGAGAGGAGGCAGATCTAACAATTCCCTTACCAAAGAAATTGTATTCTCTGCACAGAAATGAGTTAGTGAACAAAAGACATTAAAACAAATCTGCTTTTGAAAGAACATTGGCCTAACAGTTGTTGTTGCTGTTGTTCAGTCGCTAAGTGGAGTCTGACTCTTTGTTACCTCATGGACTGTGTAACACGCCAGGCTTCCCTGTCCTTCACTATCTCTCAGAGTTTGCTCAAATTCAGGTCAATGCATTGAGTCGATGATGCCATCCAATCATCTCATCCTCTGTCATCCCCTTCTCCTCCTGCCTTCAATCTTTCCCAGCATCAAGATCTTTTCCAATGAGTTGGCTCTTTGCATCAGGTGGCCAAAGTATTGGAGCTTGGAGCTTCAGCTTCAGCATCAATCCTTTCAATGAATATTCAGGGTTGATTTCCTTTGGGATTGACTGGCTTCATCTCCTTGTTTGAAAATCCAAGGGATTCCCAAGAGGCTTCTCCAGCACCACAATTCAAAAGCATCAGTTCTTCAGTGCTCAGCCTTTTTTATGGTCCAGCTCTCAAATCCATACATGACTATTAGAAAAACCAGAGCTTTAGACCTTTGTAGGCAAAGTGATGTCTCTGCTTTTGAATATGCTGTTTAGGTTTGTCGTAACTTTTTTCCCAAGGAGCAAGCATATTTTAATTTCACAGTTGCAGTCACCATTCACAATGATTCTGGAGCCCAAGAAAATAAAATCTGCCAGTGCCTCCAATTTTTCCTTCTAATTGTCCTGAAGTAATGGGACTGGGGTCTTCCCCAATGGCTCAGCAGAAAGGAATCCACCTGCAATGCAGGAGATGCAGGAGACACGGATTCAGTCCCTGAATCAGGAAGATCCCCTGAAAGAAGCCATGGCAACCCACTCCAGTATTCTTGCCTAGAGAATCCCATGGACTGAGAAGCCTGCTGGGCTGCAGTCCACTGGGGACAAAGAGTCGGACATGACTGAAGTGACTGAACTTCGCACACACAATGGGATGCCATGATCTTAGATTTTTGAATGTTGAGTTTCAAGCCAGCTTTTTCACTCTCCTCTTTCACCTCCATCAAAAGGCTCTTTAGTTCCTCTTCGCTTTTGGCCTAGAATGGTTATCTTCTGAATATCTGAGGTTGTTGGCATTAATCCCAATTATCTTAATTCCAGTTTGTGAATCATCCAGCCTAGAATTTCACATGATGTACTCTGCATATAAGTTAAATAATAAGCTAAGCTAAGTCACTTCAGTCGTGTCCGACTCTGTGCGACCCCATAGATGGCAGCCCACCAGGNGGTAGTCTGTTTCTAGTGGTTTCATCTAGCTCACAAGACTGAAAGATGAGACCATGTAGAACTAGTTTATTGATTCTGTGTGCCGATGTTTTGGGTGTGTTTGGTCTTTTCCAATGACTACATTTCTAGACACAGTCTATACTGAACAAGATGTGTGCTGAAGTTGCGTTGTGGAACGGCAGCATCAAAACTGTGAGACTCCCAGTCAGGCCCTGCCACTCCCTCCCTGGGTCCGTCCTTGGCTTCTCATCTGAATTGTGGCTCCAGGTACCTCTCAAAACTATTAGGAAGCTTCAGTGCCTGGTACTTAGTAGATACTCAGTAAATATTAGTTCACTTCCTTTGTGGAAGGGAATCTTTTGCTTAGATTATTCAACTATTAGCCTGTAGCAGTTCTGACTTTTTGTCTAATGGGATTCTTGAGACCCATTCACTTTGGGATTAGTGATATGGCCTTAGTACATTCTCCATTAAAATGAGTCAACAGAAGACATGTCCGGAGAGGTGCCTGATTTTAAGAATATGATTAACATCTTTAAAATAGTTTTAGTCTAAAGCATATATTACTTTAGGTACTGTTTTATTAAATGCAACATTAACCAAAACCTAAATAAATGAGAAGTTACTGAGAGTTGTACCACTAGAGCCAACTGCCTTTATTCCTCTGTCAGCCCTCCTAATCTGGGTTACTGGATTTTGCTGTCTTAACAGTTTTACAGAGGCATTTGCTTTGTTTCCAGGTGTAAAACAAAGGTGTATCCAGATAACCTTCCTACAACCAGTGTGGTGATTGTTTTCCACAATGAGGCTTGGAGCACACTTCTGCGAACTGTCCACAGCGTCATTAATCGCTCACCAAGACACATGCTAGAAGAAATTGTTCTAGTAGATGATGCCAGTGAAAGAGGTAAATTTTACATTTTGATGCCAATAATCTACATGTTTTGTCATTAGTGTTTATAAAACTAGCTGCTATCAATGATAGTTGCTGTCAGTTTAACCTAATAATTTTTTACAAGTTTCTAATTTATCCTAAAAGTTATTTATGACATTTGGACTCATTCACATATGCAAACAGTTTACAGCCTTGTGAAACTTAAAATATTACTTTAATTAGCATTTAGTTATATCACATCTTAATCTTGTTTTAAGGAGATAACTGTAAAAATTTATGCATAACAGTGGGGGAGGGAAAAAAAACACAGTTTTGTCAGGATTTTCTCTGTGGGAAGCTCAGCCTGGAGTTGGTGGAGAAAGACTGGCTCTGATTTAGAGCCATGAAGAGAGATTGAGTGCATGGACAGTGGGAATCGTCCCTGCCAGCAGAGCCGAGCCTCAGCTGCGTGAGTCCAGGCTCTCCAGGTTCTTCCTAGGTCTTCCCATTTTCTCCATTCCCAAGGTCAGGCGTGGTCCATAAAAGGGTGCAGAAAAGGGTGATGAAGGGACTTGTGGGAAAGTGATGTATAGTATGTCTCTGATCTCATGATGAATCTCTGCAGTGGCTCTGGCCCAGACATTCTTCCACGAATCTCAGAATTTTTCATGGGCTTTTTTGTTTTTCACAGCGCAGCTGTTTAGGATCATTGGTGTCATGTGCTTTCCCCAATATTCCTATACTCACATGAGAAAAATTTGAAGGGAACTACAGAAAATGGCTCTTCCCTCCTTAAGCAGCTTGAAACTTCATGACTTGACTTCAACCTTTTTTTGTTGTTATCTTCACCTTTCTTGCCTAATTTCTGATTGCATATGCTAAGATAGTTTAGTCAAGTATTATACTTTCTCCTTCCTGTGCCCACACTAAACATATATGTTTAATCATGATGAAATTGAATTACTTCCTATCTTAACTATTGAGATTAATTTGCACATTGATAACAATTTAAATCATCTTCCTTTGCCAGATTGTAGAAGTAAAACTAAGTCTCAAGGGCTTTGTAGCTTACTTCCTTAATCTAATCAAGGAGATAGTTTATAATTGCATAAAACATTTAATAATAATATCTACTATAATTAATGTCAAAATGGATGAGAGCTGTTATAAATTAAGAATACCACACTTAAATAATTACTATTGACCATAGACATATAAATTTCACCTGAATAATTGTGAGCTGGGAATTAATTAATCCCTCTTTTAGAAAATTAGTCAGAGTTAGTTTAGCAGTGATATATAAAAACATTTCTGGCCTCTGAGTGACTGACTTACAAGTTGAAACTTGTGAAATTAAATGTTCCTCAAGGAGAGATATTTTTCCTCAGGTGAAATAATTTGTTTTTATATTTCCCCCTGTTTTTGCCATCATTTTGTTGCAGGCCTGAGAAGGCTGTATGAAATAGTAAGTTTCTGTGGGATGTAGCCTAATCAGAAAGATGCATGTGTCCACACATGGAGTGGCAAAGTCACGTATCTCAGTTATTTTTTCCTCCCTCATGTAGGCCCCCCTGAATCACCACGGCCTGTGTAAACCTGTAATTGGAAACGTGTGGGCAGGTGTCTGCCTCCCTGCTCCGTCGGGCTTAGTCATTAAGCAGGTCTCCAAGTGTCACTACACAGCTCTCACAAAGAACTTGGTTCTGTGTCTTCTGGCCTGGAAAGCCTCGTATATTCTGATCACCACTTCTGATACTTGGGAACCACTGGGCGTTGTGCTGTTGTGATCATAGCTGCAGTCTTGCTGCCCAGACTGAGAATGGTCTGACCTTCTTGTTTAGGTGGTAACTATGGGCCCAGGAACCAGAGCCAGCTCTCTAAGTGTGTCCCTTCCTACTCACGAGGTCCAGCCAAGGCACCGTTATTTCTCACCCAGCTGATGAAACAGGCTAGTCTCCCCTGAAGGAAGCTTTTAAACATGCAGACCAGACCACATCACTTCTCTGATGAAAACCTTTCCTTGAAACAAAGACCTACTATATAACAAAGGGAACTATATCAGTATCCTATAATAACCTACAATTGAAAAAAATCTGAAAAAGAACCTGTATGTAACTGAATCACATTGCTGTACCCCTGAAAACATTGTAAATCAACTATACTTAAAAAAAATCATTCCTCTGAGGCCTGCAACTATACTTCAATTAAAAACAAGCAAACAGCTTTCCTTTAAGGCCTGCATGACCTGGTCTTTGCCTGCATCTCCAGTCTCATCTTGTAAATCCCTGCCTACCCTATCTCCACAATTTAGCTTAGATGTTTCATCAGAGTCAAGTTACATTTAGAGAGGCCTTCCTTGACCTCCCAAGACCAGGTCATGCCCCACTGAACACCTCTCAGAACACTGTACTCCACAGCACCCCCCAGAGCTTTACTGATTTACACCCACCCCCCATAGGCAGGCACTAAAACTCCATCAGGAAGGACTGTTTGCTCATTTTTCTCCCCAGTGTCCACATGCCTGTTACATAGTAAGCAGTCCAGAATATATTCAGTGAATGAAGGAAAGAGTAATCCCCAGTCAATCCTGCGTTTTCCTCCTTGTCTGCATAGAATTCCTAACTAGGTTGTGTGGCATGCGTAGTCTGCTCATGGCCTCAGAGTTCTGGATTTCACAGTTAACCTGCTGAGACATCAGTAGCTCCATTTATTAAGTATGAAGTAGGTTCTATAATTATCCCTGTTTTATTGTTAGAGCAAAATGAGACTTAACCATAAACCTAGGCGTTGACCTCTTAACTGCTATGGCTTCGTGTCTGTCATAACTTTACTGTTACAGATCTGTAATAAAGACGGAATCTGGATGAATCCCTAGTTCATGTTCAAAGTTATGCAGTTGTCATCTCAGAAGGTTATTTTAAGGCTTAGAATTGATACAGTGTTCTTAATCTGACATGACTATTGTTTTTCTCATTTTACACAAAAGGAAACAGGTTCTTATTTAAATAGGGATTAGGAATCAGATTTATGAATATTACACTCTAAATTCCTTGCTCTTTTGAGTTCTAACTAAGATTTCTCAGTTGTTGCCGGGAGCAGTGAAATTTTCCCTGACCTTTACTCTGCCAGCCTCGCACACTGCCTGAGGTAGAGATGCCTTGGGATCCATTTATAGACTAATAGCTGTAAAGATATCTAATAAATAAGATTCTACTTTATTTTTAGATGACGTTGTATCTTCTAATCATAATTAATTAACCCCCATGGCTTCATTTTCATAAAATGAGTTTTGAATAAATAGTTCCTAGTGATGAACTGAACTGAACTGAATCACCCTCATACGCTAGAAAAGTAATGCTCAAAATTCTCCAAGCCAGGCTTCAGCAATACGTGAACCACAAACTTCCAGATGTTCAAGCTGGTTTTAGAAAAGGCAGAGGAACCAGAGATCAAATTGCCAACATCTGCTGGGTCATGGAAAAAGCAAGAGAGTTCCAGAAAAACATCTATTTCTGCTTTATTGACTATGCCAAAGCCTTTGATTGTGTGGATCACAATAAACTGTGGAAAATTCTGAAAGAGATGGGAATATCAGACCACCTGACCTGCCTCTTGAGAAACCTGTATGCAGGTCGGGAAGCAATAGTTAGAACTGGACACTAAGCAACAGACTGGTTCCAAATAGGAAAAGGAGTATGTCAAGGCTTTATATTGTCACCCTGCTTATTTAACTTATGCAGAATACATCATGAGAAATGCTGGGCTGGAAGAAGCACAAACTGGAATCAAGATTGCTGGGAGAAATACCAGTAACCTCAGGTAGGCAGATGCACCACCCTTATGGCAGAAAGTGAAGAGGAACTAAAAAGCCTCTTGATGAAAGCGAAAGAGGAGAGTAAAAAAGTTGGCTTAAAGCTCAACATTCAGAAAACGAAGATCATGNTTTTTTTTATAACTTTATGTAAACTTTTCCTGAGACCAATAATTGTTTATCCCAGTACTATATCTTAGACTGAGATCTTTTATAAGCTAGAAATTTTCTCTGAGGCAAGAATAGTTTTGCAAAAATTAAACAGAATATCATTCCATTCAGGGGTTATTGGGTATAGAAAACATGGAATGTTCTTTGCTGAGACTTTTATGTTTTCTTCCAAAAGTTCCTTTCATTATAGAACTCATTATTTTAGAGGTTTTCAAGCAAATTCATTGGGGGTCATGAGACTGAGGAAAGAATGCAAGCCAGGTTTCTCATTATGTTGTCTAAATTTTTGTAGAGAGAATTAGTCTCTATACATTACAGAACCACACAGTAAATTCATGAATTCAATGAAAAATAATTCAAAACAATGAGTGTATTCATTCAGCAAATCTTTGAATGCCAACTTAATGTTGTAAATATACACATGGTTTGTATTAAATAAATATTTAGTGATTGTGGTTGAGAAATAGGGAAAGTGGCAGAGAAATTTAGTGAATTTTCCTATAAGAACAGAAAATAATAGATGGGAAAAGGAGAAAGGAAAATGGTTTTGTTTGTGCTGGACTTTGAGTGGTCTGAATTACACGACTTGATATGGAACCCTGAGAAAACCTTGAGAAAAAAGACTGACATAGTTAAGTAAAGGGAGAAATGATTTTTATTCACCCAATTTAGGCTGAAATAAGTGGGAAGAGGGTTTAAATTATGAATTTTGCAGCAACAAAACTGACTGAGGCAGTTTCTCAAAGCCCCAGAGAAATTATTAGGGTTTTCATCTTCAGGTCGACATTGGCTTTGAATACCAGCCTTAGAGTTTGAAGTTTCCTCTCTGTACTCCTGTTCCCCCCTCTAGCCATCCAGTGTTGGAAACCTTTTCATTTCAGAGACCAAATGGGTGTGTCTGCCAAGGAGAAAGTTTTTCACTAGATTCACATCTCTATTTTCTTTCTGACGCAGAAAGTTGAAGCCAGAACTCTGGCCAATAGGAGGGCATTGACAAATCCCTACCCTGGCCAGCGTGTGAAATATTTATATTCAGAGAGAGCTAGACTAAGTAGTCAATAGAGTATTTTGCAGCACAGAAGCCAAACACTTCGCTAAAAGAGCAGAGCATGTTCAGCAAAGCTCCTCTCTATAGACCAAAAACCGAACAAACATTTCCATAGCAAAAGATTGCTTACCACTCCTTTGGCTGGCACAGGCTATAGGCCTTCTTAAGTCAGCTTGCTTGATTGGAGTGGAGGGCACTTTTTTTTTTTTAAGTTATTTATTTGCTTACTTATTTTTGCCATTATCAAAGACACCCATTTCTGGATGGAAGGGAGAGGTTTCAAATAGGCGAGAATTTCCTTCCTAGAGAATGAAGTCAGAAAGCCCTTGACCCAGATGGTGGCCTCGTGTGGGAGTTTGGAGCACAGTCTCTTGTTTCACCGCCTCGGCTTTATTTGGAATCTTGGAAAGAGGAGACAAGCTTTGATGCTGAAGATGCTCAAAGGAAAGCAAAGGACAAGAGGAAAAGCACAGCGAGTGTAGCACTGCTGACCCCGGACAAGGCTCTGCTGGTCTTCGCGGCCCGGTCTCGTCCACGGCCGCTCCATCAGCAGCGAGGGGGCAGAGAGGCCTGTCCTTTCACTTGAAAGCAGAGGGTGAGCCGAGCAAACGGTTCAGAGGGTCATTAGAAAGCATCAAAGGAGGCAGCCTCATGATGGTAATAAGACGGCTGTGAGGAAATAAAGTGGGCATTGATCTGCACTATCGAGTGTGACATTTTAACCGAAGCTAAAAGCCAAGAGCAAATCTAGCCCTCTTATTCATCTGCCTGCCTGTTTTAGTAAATTGTCTTCCCCCTCCCCCTAAACCACTGGCCTCAGAGGTCACTTCATATTAGCTGGCTTGTTAATACCGAGGCAATCAATACTTAATCAACAAGTAATGGGATTTTGCAGTCATCCTGTATGATCTTTCAATAAAGCCCCGAATCCATCTCGGCCCATTCCAAGCCTGACGAAAGGTGTGCGGTTGCTGCAGACCCTGGATTTGATGGTCTGATGCTCTTCGGCTGATCTGCATCTTATTAAGACACCAGGCAGCCACCGTCCTTCACCCCTTTGTTTCCTGATCCCCACTGAGCACAGCATGGCACAGAATCCCGGCATCTGAGATTTTATATGCATCAATAAGAAAACTCAGATTTCTTTACTGCATAGGGTTTAGGACTCTTTGGTAGCACTATGCAGTTAAAAATCTGAATGCATGAAGGAGTGGATAGAGGAGGGAAGCAATAAACAGGGGAATTTTTTAAAAAGGAAAAATGGCTGATTTAATATGTGAAATTAGGCCAGGGAGCTGGAATCCCTACGTGTCCCAATTATTGAACTCTGGGTTGCCCGAGTTCTTCTCAGAATGGACTCAATGAATGATGAGGGGAAGGGACACACGGCATGTCATTGGCTCTGGATAACCAAGGGGGTTCCAAAAGAGTCACCTGCATCCCAATGTACAGAGAGAAACTGGTTTTGTGATGTGGGACTTAGTTTTAAATATNTCTATTTCTCACTTCC
This sequence comes from Neotragus pygmaeus, assembly GCA_006410875.1. Lineage (NCBI taxonomy): Eukaryota > Metazoa > Chordata > Mammalia > Artiodactyla > Bovidae > Neotragus > Neotragus pygmaeus. Next base: position 14,369 of record SJYV01055562.1, read on the forward strand.
ACTGTATAATCATAAGGGATTTGATTTAGGTCATACCTGAATGGTCGCCTTACTTCAGCAGTTACTCTCCATTAACATAGTCCTTCTAAATTGTTTTATTTTTAAAATTTTTATTGGGGTATAGTTGATTTACAATGTTATGTTAGTTTCTGGTGTACAGCAAAGTGAATCTGTTATACATAGACGTAGATATCTCCCTTTTTAAGATTCTTTTCCCATACAGGCCATTACAGAGTGTTAAGAGGAGTTCCCTGTGCCATATAGTAGGTCCTTATTAGTTATCTGTGTTATATACAGTGATGTGTATAAATGTCTATCCCAGTCTTCCAATTTATCCCTCCTTTCCTTACCCCCTGGTAACCATAAGTTTATTTTCTACGATATGTAACTCTATTTCTGCTTAATAACTTAAATTTCTTTTAAAGGAGGTTATTCATTTGCTGTTACCACATGTTAGGCATTGTTCTAGGCACTGAGGATGTAGGGGTAATACTGAGATCTATACTCTCATAGAGGTCCTATAGAACAGAAGAAAGATGATGTACAGCATCAGTGGTTCTATAAGCAGCATAACAAGAAGGAGCTTAAAGGGAACGTGAGTGACTCAGGTTCAACTTTAGAAAGGATGGTCGGGGAAGGCATCACTGAGAAGGCAACATCTGNCCTATAGAACAGAAGAAAGATGATGTACAGCATCAGTGGTTCTATAAGCAGCATAACAAGAAGGAGCTTAAAGGGAACGTGAGTGACTCAGGTTCAACTTTAGAAAGGATGGTCGGGGAAGGCATCACTGAGAAGGCAACATCTGAACAGAGTTCAATATTTAATTTTTTAATCTGGCATTTTAAATGTTATTTTAAATCTAAATGAGCATCTTCATAAATAATAATGGACAATTACTGAGATTAATATATACATAATCTTTTTAATACCCTATTATGATATTTAAATTTTTGTTCATTTATCTATTTAGCAATATCTACAAACCGAGAAAAAGAAAAACTTCATTCCTGCTCTCAAAAAATGTCCAGTCTACTGGGGTTTTTAGGCAAACGAAATAGGCAAAGGCAATAAGAACGCAATAAATATATAAGAGAAGGGGGATACACATTGTAGTTCCCTTCTTGGAGGATCAGGGAAGGCTTCTGGAAGGAATGATGACCTTACTGAATTATGAAAGATGACATAAATAAGAAATTTAAATAAAAGTAAATAAATCAAAGGTGAAATAAAATTGTTATAAATTCCCAGTTTGGGTTGTTTTTTTTTTTTTTTTAACTAATCCTTAAAGCTGTAGCTGTGATCATGAGCATTTCAATAGTGTGTAATGAGAAGCTTTGAGTCACGACAAGTGCTTTTAACTTCCCATAGTACTGGATTAGACATCACCTGCACTTAAAAAAATTATAGAAGGTTAGAGAATGTTTACACATCTGTTTCCATTGAATNGCTGTTGTATGATGATTGTCAATGTGTTAAACCATAAGATACCTCTAGGTGAATTTCTCAGAAGGAAAACAGCCCAGGGATATTATCAGTCACTTCTAGGAGCATGTGATGTATTCATTCTGGGAATTTTTTCTAAGGAAGGAGAGGGGAGGAAAGAAGTGAATTGAAACTCTGGCCACAGAACCTCTGCCTAATGGCCTGTCCAACACTGTTGATGGGTAAAAATCCAAAGTGGGTTTATTTTGCTATCCCAAAGCCTTGCATATTTTATTCTCTTCTTCCTTAAAGATGAGGCATTAGCCCTCCAATCAAGTCTATGGGTCTTTCATTTGATCAGACACAGATATGTTTCCAAATAAACTAACATGCTTTTCCTCCATTTTCTCAACCAAGACCTGTTATCACATTCGTTACTCTGGAAAAAGAGAATCTTGTTTCCATTAATAATTTACACAACCATTTATCCAAGTTTAGAATTTGGATGTTATCAATCCTCTGGCTTTGATTTTCTCCTTCAATATCGTGTTGGCTGTTCTAGATCTCTTGCCCCATCATATAAACTTTAGAACAGTTCGCCAATGTCCATAAAATAACTTGTTGGAATCTTGATTGAAATTTCATGAAATCTACAGATAATCAGTTAGCTTTTCCTTTATAAAAAGTCATGCCCAAACTTTGTGGCATAAAACAACAACCATTTTATTTAGTGTATAATTTTGTGGGTTGGTTCAGTCAGTTCCACTGATCTCTAACTGAGCTCTCTCATGTATCTGGATTCAATTGGCAAGTGATTGGGGGTTAAATGACTTAGGAGAGTCTCTCCCCATGTCTGTCACTTGACTTACTGTCACTGGAGTGATGGGTTGGTTAACTGGGCTATGTGTCTCTCACTTTCCAACAGGCTAGTTTTAGCTTATTCCCATAACTGTTGCTTCCAGGATCCCCAAAGCAGCAACAATGGAAGCCCAACGTACAAGAACTTTCCAACCCACTTGTTGTGAGTTATTAATGTCCCATCTAATACATAGACAGTGACTGTAGCCATGAAATTAAAAGATGCTTGCTCCTTGGAAGAAAAGATATGACAAACCTAGACAGCATATTCAAAAACAGAGACGTCACTTGGTGAACAAAGGTCCATACAGTCAAACCTATGGTTTTTCCAGCAGTCATATATGAATATGAGAGGTGAACCATAAAGAAGGCTGAGCACTGAAGAAGTGATGTTTTTGAACTCTTGAGAGTCTTTTGACTGCAAGGAGATCAAACCAGTCAATCCTAAAGTAAATCAACCCTGAATATTCATGGGAAGGACTGATGCTGAAGCTAAAGCTCCAATATTTGGGCCACCTGATGCGAAGAGCCAAATTACTGGAAAAGACCATGATGCTGGGAAAGACTGAGGGCAGGAAAAGAAGGGGGCAACAGAGGATGAGATGGTTGGATTGCATTACTGATTCAATGGACATGAGTCTCAGCAAACTCTGGAAGACAGTGCAGGACAGAAAAGCCTGATGTGCTGCAGTCCATGGGGCTGCAGAGTTGGACATGACTGAGCAACTGAAGAACAGCATCTAATAAAGAAATCTTATATGCTCAGATTCAAGGAGCAGAGAATAAAAAACCTCCTTTTGATAAGAAAAATGCAAAGTCACTCTGGAAAGAGGCATATATACAAGGATGAGAAGAATCTGGGGCTACACAAAACATATGTTTCTAGGACCCATGGCAAGCTCAAACACCTCTGTAGTTGCTGACTCCAGTAGACATGTGTTAGTGTTTCTGTCCACACAGTATCTAACTCCTCTTTCCAGTTTTAGAAAATTCCCTATCGTTCCAATTACACAGGCGTGGTGGAATATCATTCCCCAATCTGCGATAGAAGATGAACAAACTTCCAGTTATAAGACAAATAAATTCTGGGGATGTAACACACAGCACAGCGACCATATTTAACAGTACTCTCTTGTATGTTTTAAAGCTGCTAAGAGAGTAGATCTTAAAAATTTTCATCACAAGAAAAAAAGTAACTATGTGAGGTGATGGCTAATAACTAAACTTATTGTGGTAATTATTTCACTATATATGTGTGTGGATATATATATGTATATCAAATCATTATGTGATACACTTTAAACTTATATAATGTTATATGTCAATTATATCTTAGTAAAGCTAGAGAAAAACGAATAAGCACTAGGGTCTTGAGAATGCATTTCAAAGTCCCTCTAACCCAGTCCTTCTAACCTCTATCCCACTCTTAATGATCACTGAGCTTGTCTCCCCACACTCTTCCAATTCCTAACTGTTCCAACCACGTTGATTTCACTGCTGTTCCACAAGCATATTTGTGTCATACAACCTTTGCATCTGATATTTTTCAATCTGAAACATTCTTCCTCCATACATCCACATGACGTTCTACTTTTTTTCCTCGGTTCTCTGCAAAAAAAAAAAAAACATTTTGTCACACAAACTGTAAGAGGCACCTGGACTATCCTACATCAGATGGAAGCTCAGTGTCTCCAACTCCTGACATTTNACATTCTTCCTCCATACATCCACATGACGTTCTACTTTTTTTCCTCAGTTCTCTGCAAAAAAAAAAAAACATTTTGTCACACAAACTGTAAGAGGCACCTGGACTATCCTACATCAGATGGAAGCTCAGTGTCTCCAACTCCTGACATTTCATAACCCTTTTTCACTTAGTGATGGAATACATTTTCCCCACTGCACCTATTGTCACATGACATACATTTCCTTCTTTATTGAGTGCATCTTCCTCCTCAGTGTCTCCCTCCTCAGAGTGTAAACTTCAAGGGAGCAGTGGCAACTGCATTTCTAGAACCTAGAAACAGAAGCCGGCACATAGTAGGTTCTCAATGAACACCTGCTGATTAAACAGATGAAAACATGAATGTCTTGATTCTCCCACAGCAGCAGTGGCCTTGGAAGTGATCTCATCCTAGACAGATTGAGCCTGCTAGCAAAAATTCCTGTGCCTTTCACATTCAGCTTCCTGACATGACTGAAACGGCCTTGATTTCTGCCCAGTTTTTAAGCACAGTCTTCTAATCTCCCATTGATTCTGTTTTCCTTGATATCCTGCTGATCAATTTTCCCCATTTCCTCTGAAAATACCTAGCATTGGTTTCAGTTACCTGCAGCCAAAGATCTTAACAGGCACACTAATGCTTTAACTTATATGCAGAGTACATCATAAGAAA
>SJYV01055568.1:0-11512 GCA_006410875.1 Neotragus pygmaeus
GGAGATGCAAGAGGCTTGGGTTTGATCCCTGGGTCAGGAAGATCCCCTGAAGGAGTAAACGGCAACCCACTCCAGTATTCCTACCTGGAGAATTTCGTGGACAGAGGAGCCGGGCGGGCTGCAGTCCATGGAGTTGCAAAGAGTCGGACATGATTGAGCAGGCAGACCCAGATGGCTGAGGCCCCACAGAGGTAGCACTGATTTATGAACAAAGTTCCATATTTCACTCACGTCTCTTAAAAATGAAAGAGGAGATGAAAGCCAGCGGTTCCCTCACCTCTCACCCCATTGACCTTCCCTGTGTTCTGCACAAAAGCTCTAAACTTGAGCCAGTGAGGGAGATATGGGCCCAGCAGGCAGGGGCTGGGTCCTCCTGGAGAAACAGTCCTGGGACCCTGGTGTTCTGCGGCATCTTGGTCCCTGCCTCCAAGGGCGGGGAGGTGTGGACCATGTCCCTGAAGCCAGAGGGCAAAACAGCGGCAGGGCCAGCGACCCTGTCTCAGACCTCATCTGGAACCTGGAGATGCATCATTGACCCCAGTCCCTCCCTGCTTCTCCCTGCAGAGGCCCCAGACTCAGGCACCAGGGCTCAGAGGACCACGGTGGAGCCAGTGAGAGTCAGAGGTGAAAGACTGTTTTGAGAATCAGAGTGAAATTAGTAATATTTAATCACAGTGTATCAGTCTGATAAAGCAGTAGACACAGTGACTGAGCAGGACACAGCAAGGCAAGAAAATGTGTCACACTTATACAAAATTGAGGATGTTGAGTTATGACTAGAGTCAACTTTTACACCCTCTGCCAAAATGAACTTTATTTCCTAGAAAATATTCCTTTTATTGCTTATAATTTAAAATGTACACACACACACACACACACATATATATATATATAGTTCATTATGTGAATGAACTAATGCTATTATTTTGGTTGCAATAAAATCTATTTTGAAATTTAAAAAAAAAATCCCCCAGATCCCAGGGTCTCGATCAAGAGGGAATAAGTCCTCTTCCAGGAGCTCAGGTCTTGGTCGGCAGATCTAGGAGGAAGAGCCAGGTTTCAGAGCCATGGAATCACCCCCTCTTGGAATCTCAGCTTCCTTTTCTGTGAAACAGGGAGACTGTCACTTGACTCTCAGCCTTCACACACTGTTCCCTCAGCCTGGTCATCCCTTCCATGCCTTCTGCCTGATGAACTCCTACATATCCGCTAAACCCTAGCTATGACACCATTCCTCCAGGCAGTCACCCTAGACAGACACCTGGATTCCTTCAACCTCCTTCTAGCTGAGCCCAGAGCCTGTAGGGCTGTGTGTGCCGGGGGCATCTCCCCCAGACTGGGGGCTCCTTGACGGCCAGGCTGGGAGGGCTGGGGTGGGGAATGTTAAGTGAAAATGGAGCCACCACTCTCCCCATTTGATGGATGAGGATGACTCTGAGAGGGCCTCAGCTCCTGAGGGTCACACAGTCACTGTAGCTGCAGAGCGGCAGCGTCACTCGGCGCAGTCGGGCTCCACTCCATCTCAAAGCTTGAGAGTGGACCTACCCACCCCCCACCCTCAGAGGGCCGCTTGCCCTGACCCCCTCCTGGGTCCCTGCAGCCCCTTCCCTGGGGCCCAGAACAGTCTGTCCGCTTGTTGGGGGGGGGTGTCCTTCTGGTGGCCCCAGGGTCACAGATAAGGCCACTGGGCCCAGCTATCAGCAGGAAACATCTTGGCAGGACAGGAAGCCACGGCGTTGGCCCGCCGCACCCTCGGCCGCCTCAGCCTATCGGCGGCCTGATATTTTGGGAGCCGCTATATAAACCCTGACCGGGCTGCCAGTTGTTCCCGGGGGAAGCGCGAAGCTTCACGATCCTCGGCAGCCTGTGGCCGCTGGGCCAGATGCTCAGAGCGGGGTGCAGCAGAGCGCCAGGCTCGCCGGAGCGGCTGGGCCGTGTGTCGACTCCCCCATGCCAGGCAGTCTCAGTGCGGCCACTGGCTGGCTGAGCCGCCCAGGGCGAACCACTTCACCTCCCCGGGCCTTGGTGTTTCCCTCCCCATAGCGCTCCCCGGTCCTGTCCCAGGAATCAGCGTGTGCTCAGTCGCTTTAGTCGTGTCCAGTTCTTTGCTACCGTACGGACTCCAGCCCACCAGGCCCCTCTGCCCATGGGATTCTCCAGGCAAGAGTCCTGGGGTGGGTTGCCATGCCCTCCTCCAGAGGCTCTTCCCAACCCAGGGATGGAACGTGCATCTCCGGTGTCACAGGCAGATTCTTCACCGGCTGAGCCACCAGGGAAGCCCCTCAGGAAACACACCGTACTCCAACCACACTCAGGACCTAGAGCATTTCCTGAAGTTTCTCAGCCTGACACGGCGTCTGCTGACACCTGAGGGCCAACCCTCCCCTGCTCCCTCCACAACCCGGGAAGGGCCTGGGAATCTGCCTTTTATTCTTTGAGTTGCGAGTTAAGTTTTATTGTGGACAAAGTGAGGACTGCAGCCCAGGAGACAGCACCTCTGCTTCCCAAGAGGCTGGGAGTGGGGAGGGCAATATATGTGATTTTCGTGAGGGGGAAGCTCAGGAATCTGCATTTTAAACTAGCCTCATACAAGCTCAAGCTTCTCAAGTTCAAGGACACAACGCTGGTTCAAAGTCTCCAGGACACCTCCCCTCCCCCGGACAACCACCCAACCAGACCCCAAACAACCGCTGCGTCGGAGAAGCAACATTCAGAGGACGTGGTCGCAGTTATTCCCATCTTACAGAGAAGAGAACTGAGGTCCAGAGTGGAGAAGGGACTTGTCTGAGGCTGCACGGCGGGCCAGAAGCAGGGTGGCATCAGAACTCAGGTCCAAGGTCCCCTCCTGCACCCCACACCCCTCTCAGGAGGCTCAGAGGGGCTGAGGATCGCTCTAGAGGCCACACAGCCCGCCGATGGCGGGGATAGAATTCACACCCGGGTCTGCGTGCCCGCCCCCATCCCCACCCCTGATCGACACACAAGGGAACCAGCCCAGACGCAGCAGCTACTGCTTGGAGCCTGACTAACATGTACATGTCGCCCACGACCAGTAAAAGTGAAACGCAGAAGTGAAATAAAAATACTCAAGAGCTCACTGGGGCTCAGAGTCGGCCCCTGCTCTCGGACCTCAGGGCCCTTTCCTGGTGAGAGTCGAGGGGCAGGCCGGCAAGCCAGGCGGAGGAGACCAAGCGTGGCTATGTAAAGTGGCCGGCCCAGCACCTGCGGGGGCCTGACTGCGGGTGGTGGAGCGTGCCCAGCGGCCCCCCAACCCCGGGCAGCTGCAGCCGGCGAGAGGGAGCGGCCACGCCAGATATAACCCGACCTGAACTCCACCCAAAACCAGCGCCCCAAGGCCAGCCCGTGCCTGGAAAGCCAGTTTGGGCCCCGTGAGTTTGGGTTGGTTCTGGGCTTCTGTCTTCCTTCCAAGAAAGGTCCCAGCGTGGCCACACGTCTCGTGCAGACCTCCTCCAGCCCCTCCTCTCTGCCAGGCCTGGTGTGACGTAAGAGGCTAGACTACCCCTGTCTTGGCCAGCCTGCAAGCTCCTGCTCAGCTTGCTGTCCTGGGGAATCAGGCTTCCATCCCTCCCCTAACGGGATGCTCACTAGCATTAAAGGAGCCCAGGAACCCACACATCGCTCAGAGGGGTCCCACTGCCCCTGCCCTGCCTTGCTCTGCCACTGAGCCACCTGGGCCGGTCAAGGACCTGGGCCTGTCCTCCACTAAGTTAAATGCATCAGAGCCCCCAATGCCTTCTCCCAGGGCACCACTCTGTAGTGTGCACATACAAGCCCACACACTGAACGGTCTTCACTGAACCCTGTCTGTGTGCCCCGTTTCAAAGTGGCAGGGGCAGCTGTCTGCCTGCTCTGATCAATCCAAAACGAGGAGAGAAATCACCTCCCTCGTTCTGGAGTCTATAGCTGTATTAATGCAACCCATGGACCCAGCAGCTTATCTGGCAGCTGCCTCACAGACAGTAGGCCTGTTATGTAATCATTAACCATCAATTCAAAAATTTTGAGCCCACCAGGGTTTGGCAGGAAGGATGAGGGCTGGGAATGTTCTGTTTCTTAATCTGGGTGCTGGTTACACAGGTGTGTTCACTTGATGAAAAGTTATCGAGCTGTAGATGTCTATATGCCGCACTTGAACAAAACATTTAAAAAGAAGAAAAGGAAAGACGTTTGACATCGGGCCGAGACTGAGAGGTAAGTCGACAACAACTAGATGAGGTTTGGAGACGTGGATGGGTGCAGGAAGTGCAAATGCAAAGACCTGGGGTCCTGGGGGATTCTGATGTGTTTGAGGATCTGGCAGAGACCCAGATCTGGCGTGGGGGCAGGGACTGGCCTCGTAGAACCTCCAAAGCCACCAGCAAGAGCGTGGATGTGGCTCTGAAACCAGTGCCGTGCCAACAAGAGGCTAAAGTGGAGGCTGACGATGTGGAGTGGACACACACAAAGGCCGCTACAGCTGCAAGCGGGGTGGTCCCCAGGCCATGTGCCAGAGGGGAACCGAGGCCCAGTGAGGCCAGGCTGCTTGGTTCCATGTCACTGGGGGAGGTGCAGTGTGCGCCTCCTTGGCCCTTCCAGGGTCTTTCTTTCTAGTCTGATGCCCTTATGTGCCTGGAGGGTAGGCAGGCTCACTGCGCCCAAGAGGTGCAGCTCCCTGAATTCGAGTCCTGGTCTGGGCCCGCTGGCCTCGGGCCTCCCCTGTGAAATGGGGCTGGCGAGGAGGTGTCCTTTCCAGCCTCAGCTGCAGGGGGCGCTCGGTAGGCAGCGCGTCCAGCAGGGCCTTCCTGGCCAGCCCAGGGGTCATTGCACAAGCCGCGGACCGCGGAGATGGCTTTTCTGAGAAGCCTGAAGCTGTGGAGGGATTCCTCTGCTCATGGGGGACCGTGTGGTAGGAGCAACACCGCCCCCCACCTCAGCCTGCACCAAGAGAAGGCAGGAGGTAGAAGTTTTAAAAAGAAGAAATGTCCAAATAATGCAAATTCAGACCCGTGGGGGTGAAACCAAAGCGGGAAAGAGGGCGACGAGAGAGACGCCTTGTCAGGTGCCTTGTCAGGGGGTCACCATCAAGACGCCCAGCCCATCTCCCCCGATCAGGGCCTCATTGCAGCTCTCGGCCCCCTCTACCACCCCACCATACTCCGTAGAATCACCTTGCTCGTTTGTCTCTCTCATCTGTTCCCCGGCTATAGGCCATCAGTCATCGGGAGAGTGAGACCATTCTGGCTTGCTCCCCATCAAATTTCCGGCTCCCAGCCCCAGACCCTGGCACCGGGAGGAGCTCAGTAAATATTTGTTGCCTGAATAAACGGTGGCAGGCCGTCTCCCCAGCTTATCTCGACAGGGGCTTTATCAGCCTTGGCTTGGCAACAGGCCAGCACCTCCAACCCCAGCCTGGCTTCGGTCTGGCCATCACACCTCTATGAACCCTGTGTTCTCAGCTGGACTATGGGCCTGGGGCTAACACGTCGTTTGGGGGTCCCAGGAGATGACCCACAGCACAGAGGAAGCCAGGGACACAGGAAGGGCTCTGTAAGTGGACCCTGCCACCTTCGCCCACCCCAACCCTTGGCCTTGAGCCCCTGCTGACCCCAGGATAGAGCTGCGATCTGCACCCCAGCCCGGGAAAAGAGAGGACAAAGGTGGTGCCCAGAGTCGGTGGGGGCTGGCAGGCTCCCCAACTGTGAGCTCTTTCTAAGAAGCCAGTAGTGATAACATTCCCCCAAAACAGGAACCAGCGGGTCACACTGGGTATTGCAGAAGCTTCCAGTGAGGACTTCCCTGGTGGCTCAGTGGTAAAGAACCCGCCTGCCAATGCAGGGGACTGTGGGTTCGAACCCTGGGTTGGGAAGACACCTCGAAGAAGAAAACAGCAACCCGCTCCAGTATTCTTGCCTGGGACACCCCATGGACAGAGGAGCCTGGCGGGCTACAGTCCATGGGGTCGCAAAAGAGCTGGACATGACTTAGCAGCTAAACCAGCGAGGTCACCCCTTGTGCACGGCCCGAGGACCCCATGGCCGGCTTCAGGGCCCACTGGGCACAGCCTGGAAAGATTTTTATGTAAAAGTGGCCGATGCAAATCCAGGGGCCCTGGAACCACGAAAAGCCTCACTTCCCTCTTTGCCATTCTAGCCTGAGTAGCTGCCACCTGGGCATGGCGGGTGGGGTGTCATTAGACACCCCACATCTATCCTGGTCACTGAGTCAAAGGGAGGGGGAAGGGACGGTGCCTGTGGACCCCCCCGCCACCAGCCCCCTGCTTCAGGGGGTGGTCATAGAGGCTAGCTCTGATTTTTCAAATTGAGATAAAATTTATATAACATAAAAAGCACCATTTTAACCATTTTAAAGTATACAGTCCAGTGGTTTTTTAGCATACTCACCGTGTTGTGCAATCATCACCCCTATCTAATTACAGAACATTATCACCCCACGAAGAACTCCTTCCCCCCCACCAGTCACTCCTTATGTCCCCACCCTCAACCCCTGTCAACCACACATCTGCCTTCCGTCTCTACGGATTTGCCTGTTTGGATATTTCTTATAAATGGAATTGCACTGTATGTGTCATTTGGGGCTTGGCTTCTTCCACTCAGCATTATATTTTTGAGGTTCATCCACACTGTAATATGTATCAGAGCTTCATTCCTTTTTATGGCTGAATAATGGGTTTTCCCCATGGCTCGGCAGTAAACAATCCACCTGTGATGCAGGAGCTGCAGGAGACACGGGTTTGATCCCTGGGTCGGGAAGAGTCCCTGGAGGAGGGCATGGCCACCCACTCCAGTAGTCTTGCCTGGAGAATCCCATGGGCAGAGGAGCCTGGCGGGCTGCAGTCTGTAGTCACAGACAGCCACCACTGCAGGTACTGAGCACGTGGTGAATAATATTCTGTTGTATGGTGGGACCGTATTCTGTTTATCCCCTCACCTGTCAATGGGCACTTAGATGTTTCTGCTTTGCGGCAACTGTGACTATTGCTGCTGTGGATGTATGTGTGCAAGTGTTTGCGGGGACATGTGTTTTCACTTCTCATGGGTCTGTACCGAGAAGTGGAATTGCTAGGTCATATGGCAACTCGATGTGTAACTTTGCAGAACGACCAGATTCTTCTCCAAGCTACTCAGCCAGTTTACATTCTCATCCACAGTGTGGGGGCTTCCCTGGCAGTCCACAGGTGCAATCCCTGGTTGGGGAATTAAGATCCCACGTGCTGCACTGAGAAGTCCAAAGATTAAATTTCAAAAGAAAAAATTTACCCCCTGTATGTTCCAATTTCTCTACATCCTCGCCAACACTTGATCGTTTTCATCTTTTTGAAGATAGTCTTCCCAGTGTGTGAGAAGTCTCTGTTTTATAGATGGGGAAACTGAGGCTCAGAGAGAGGGACCTGCTTGCCCAACATGAAAACTCAGCTCCTCAGACTTGAAGGCGAAGAGGAACGTGGATGGATCACAAGGAGAACAAGATGGAAGTGCTCCAGGGAATTCTTCTCAAGTGGGAATCGGACATTTGCTCATCCCATCCAACTTCCCTGTGCTTGCCAGAGCACGCCATAAAATCTCCTCTAGGAACCCTTGGACGGCAAGGAGATCGAAGCAGTCAATCCTAAAGGAAACTGATCCTGAATACTCATCGGAGGGACTGATGCTGAAGCTGACACTCCAACACTTCGGCCACCTGATGCAAACCGCTGACTTATTGGAAGGGACCCTGATGCTGGGAAAGACTGAAGGCAGAAGGAGAGGAGGGTGACAGATGGTAGGTGGCTGGATGTCGTCACCGATGCAATGGACATGAACTTGGGAAAACTCCGGGAGATGCTGAAGGACAGGGAAGCCTCGTGTGCCGCTGTCTACGGGGTTTCGGTGAATCAGACATGACCTGATGACTGAACGGCAACAGAAGCCCAAACAGAGCTTCCCTACAAGCCCCGTGACGGGGCTCTCACTACCCACAGAACAGCCTGGTGGGACCCTCACCCCTGACAGCTCCCAGGATCAGCAGATTCTGTCCCAGATGTGGGCTTCCCTGGGGGCTCAGACGGTGAAGTGTCTGCCCGCAATGCGGACACCTGGGTCAGGAAGAGCCCATGGAGAAGGAAACGGCAACCCACTCCAGTACTCTTGCCTGGAAAATTCAATGAACTGAAGAGCCTGATAGCCTACAGTCCATGGGGTCGCAAAGAGTCGGACACGACTGAGCGACTTCACTTTCACTTTTCCCAGACGGAGCCTCAATTTTTCCCTGGCTTCCTCACAGCATGCCTTTGACCTTGGGGACCTCCTGCTCAGGGACAGCCTCACAGAAGTCCACAGACACCACCCAGCCCTTCATTCAAACATTCTCCAGCTTCACAGCTGGGTTTCCAATATATGTGTGTGTTTGTCACTCAGATTTGTCTCTTTGTGACCCCATGGACTTTAGCCCGCCAGCCTTCTCTGTCCATGGAATTCTCCAGGCAAGAATACTGGGTTGCCATTCTCCTCTCCAGGGGATCTTCCTGACCCAGGGATCGAACCTGGGTCTCCTACATTGCAGGCAGATTCTTCACCATCTGAGCCACCAGGGAAGCCCTTCCAATACATGGAATCCATATTTTAATTTTATTTATTTATTTGAGGGGAGAAAAGAGAATCCCTTTATGTAATTTTTTTTTTAATTTTATTTTTGTCTGGGCTGGGTCTTCGTTGCTGCAAAAGGGCTTGCTCTGGTTGCAGTGAGCAGGACGACCCATCACTGAGGTGCGTGGGATTCTCACGGTGGTGGCTTCTCTTGCTGAGGGGCACGAGCTCTAGGTGTGCGGGCTCCGTGGTTGTGGCTCACAGGCTCAGTTGTCCCGTGGCATGTGGGATCTTCCCAGACCAGGAATCGAACCCTCGTCCCCTGTATTGGCAGGCGAGTTCCCAGCCACTGGATCACCAGGAGAGCCCTCGTGTCCATATTTTTGAAACAGCGCAGTGACTGAATGCAGTGTGGGATCCTGGAACCAAAGATGGATGCCAGTGGAAAAGCTGGTGATGTTCAAATGAAATGTGGCATTTCATTAATAGTAACGTAAACATTCTCGTCCCTTCAATTTGGCGAAGATGCTGTGAAGATGTCAAATGTCGATAGAGGAGGGCGAGGGGAGGGCTCCCTGCACTTCCTGTGTGGCTTGCCGGGAAGCCTGAAATTATTCCAAAATAAAAAGTTTATTTAAAGAGTTAGCCGGACATGAACACACATCAACCCCCAGATCCCATAGACAGGAGTGGGGAACAGAGAAAGAGATAATCTCAGAACTGGGGGCCTGAGCAAAGCCTGGGGACTCCAGCGACCCCTTTGCCTGGTGGTTCCCGGTGGCTCTGTGCCTGTCCTGGGTCACACCTGGGCCGGCTTCCCTGGAGCAAACTCCTCAGGCCTCCTTTCCAGTGTCAGGTCAGAGAGGTCCCCCACAGACCTCCCCAAACCCCAGTCAGCCCCACCTCATACCTCCGTATGACTTTATCTCTGCTTGACTTTATCCATCTGTTCACGATGATTTATTTTATTTTTTAAATTTTTTATTTTGTTTTGGGGTATAGCTGATGAACAAACAATGGTGTGAGAGTTTCAAGTGAACAGGGAAGGGACTCGGTCATACATACACATATATCCATTCTCCCCCAGACTTGTTCCCAGCTATTTACTATGCAGTTGCTGTATGCCCGGCTGGGGTACCACAGCGAGCAAGAAAGACAAGATTCCTGGCAATGGAGAGAAAAAAAAAATGTATAACAAGCAACATAACATCAACGTTGTTGTTCAATCGCCAAGTCATGTCCAGCTCTTTGCGACCCCATGGACTGCGGCACACCAGGCTTCCTTGTCCTTCACTATCTCCCAGAGTTTGCTCAATTTCATGTGCATTGAGTCGGTGATGCCATCCAACCATCTCATCCTCTGTCACCCTCTTCTCCTCCTGCCCTCCATCTTTCCCAGCATCAGGGTCTTTTCCAGTGAGTCGACTGTTCACATCAGGTGGCCAAAGATTGGAGCTTCCGCTTCAGCATCAGTCCTTCCAGTGAATATTCAGGGTTGATTTCCTTTAGGACTGACCGGCTTGTTATCCATATCAACATAACATCAGGAAAAATCTCTAATACAGGAAAACGAATCAGGGCAAGGAGGTGGGCGGGACTAGGGAGGTTATTTCAGCTGAGAAGATCAAGGAAGGCCTCCTTGTTTGAGCTCAAACCTGCAGGAAGTGAGGGAGTGAACCAGAGGCAGTGAGCCATGGGAACAGCATTCTTGGCAGAAGGAACAGCTAATGCAAAGCCCAGAGGCAGACTGAACCCAATGTGATCACAGCACAGGAGAGAGGCTAGTGTGTTAGGAATGAGAGAAGATGGGGTCAGAGGACATTAGGGGTCAGATCACAGGGTCTGAATTTTTTCCCAAACGTGCCTGTGGACATACCTAGGACAGGGCTGGCATGCTCTGGTTGTTCTGAAAATATTTGCTCAAAGTGGGTGGAGGTACTGCAGACCCAGCCCTGCCTTTGGAGCTTGGGGGCTTTCAGGCCTATCCTTGGAGGCCCCAGGGTGCAGGGAATTTGAGCCTGTTTATGTCTTCCCGAGAAAGCTGAAACAGCGTGGAACAGCATGGTTGCATTCCGGAGCCAAGGTTCTGTTTCCAGCAGGGCTCAGCTGAGCCGGCCTCTCCAGGACCCAAGTCCTTGGCTGGCAACTGCCAGCCTCAAACCTGAACCCAGGAAGCCTGAAGCGCCCCTCTGCAGAGACATGACTGTGTGACAGAAAAGAAGCCAGCATTCTAGACATAGCCTCCTAAGCTACTGGCACTTCCTGCCAACCCCTAAGACAATCCACGGTCCCCCTGGATAGCTCCAGGCCTGATGGCAGCTCGTTCCACTACTCCTGAACCCTGTCTATGAACCAAGAGTGTTTGAGACCTGCCTGGATGCCCACTTGGCCAAGATAGACCCAAGGAATGTGGCTTGTGGACCAACCAGACCTCAGTTTCTCTTCTGTTGTTAATAACTTTATTTTCACTTATTTATTTAGTTTTGACTGCACTAGGTCTTCGTTGCTGCGTGCAGACTTTCTCTGGTTGCAGCACGCAGAGCTGTTCTTCATGGCCATGCACAAGGTCCTCACTGCACTGGCTTCTCTCGTTGCAGAGCGCAGGCTCTCGGGGCACCGGCTTCAGTAGCTGTGGCTTGTGGACTCTGGAGAACGGGCTCAGTAATTTCGGCGCACGGGCTTAGTTGCCCGGCGGCACGCAGAATCTTCAGGGATAGAACCCCTTTCCCTTGCATTTGCGGGTGGATTCTTAACCACCAGGCCACCAGGGAAGTCCCGGACCTCAATTTCTTCAGTGAGAAATGGGTGGAAAAAGCCCCACTGTGCATAATACCAACCCACTGCTTTCATCAGGCGCTGGGGGCCCCCTGCCTCCCCCTCATATCCCCGAGCGCCCCACGCGCGGCCCTTCACTCCTGGCCATGGCTGGG
>SJYV01055572.1:0-10368 GCA_006410875.1 Neotragus pygmaeus
CCACTGGACCACCAGGGAAGTCCTATGCTTATTTCTTTATTTATGTTTCCCTGATGGCTTGGCTCTATGGACCAGTTCCTTGTTTTGCATAACTGGTTTATCAAATGCCTTGCAGTCTATGTTTGATTTCCATTGACTCGCAGCTTCTATAACTGTCATACCTAAATTTTGATCTTTGGGCCATTGAGCATTTAATGAGAAGACACAATTAACATTAGCATCATGGGTTAATATACTGAATACTTGCTGTATAAATTTAACACCTTGATACTTGATTTTCAAACTGGATTCCCTGAAGCACTTAATCTATTTTTAATGACATAATTTGTATTTCCATTCTTCAGGATGACATTGAATATGTTGATCAACAACTTTTTAAAATGTGCCTCTTAACTCAAAAGAGTATTGTTATCAATTTTTATTCCATTTTTCTTCAACACTACAATGATTATTTCATGTACTTATGCTGGAAGAGTATTTACTAACATCCTGCACAAAAATTGAATTCCTTAAAGGATGTAGTTAATTTCAAAAAATAATCATGACAATAATTATGTTGACAATTGTACCCTTCAACCCTGATTTCATTTTCCTGTTAAGTGATATGCTTTTCTTGAGAATAGCCTTGACACTTATCAGGATATATTTTTCATTAATTCTTTCTTTAACATATTTAACAAATTCCTGGAAGTGAAAGAGGACTCCAATAACATGGTTTGCTCTTCTTTCCATTTGCAAAATCCTACTGTTAGAGAGATATTCTAGGCTTTATTTAATGGATTATTTATAATATCATTTAGGATTTGGGGGGCCTTTTCTTCAGAATTAAATTAAAGCATATTGCAGAATTTCGTGTAAATTGAGGATTCTTTCATTTGCATGTGATAAAGAGACTACTTGCGTAGAGTTTTGATCATGAGAAAATAAATGAATGCAAGCATAATCACAAAAATTCTTCAATCCTTTAGCTTGAACAGAAAAAATACTGTTATAATTTTATAATTACTTCAATGTCAATAAAAAGGACATTCAATGCTGCTTGGGGAGCAGTACCGGAGAAGGGACAAAACATCAACTCCTTCCATAGAATCATTCAAGCTTTGCTTCAGCTTCAAATAAACACTGTGTATACCATCAAGCAAACATTTACCAATTTACATTTGTTTCACTTCCTCCCAAAATAGTCAATCTTTTTCTCATTAACTGCAAACTTAATAAGAGCATCTCTGTAAATTTTTCTATTGATTCCCAATTTTAGAAGATTTTTCTTACTTCTCTATTATGAGAGAAATATTTGATGTGCAAAAGTACAATTTTTTTGTGTGTGTTGTGATTACTTGTGTCCATGATCTATGTAGTAATAAAGTAAGACATTTATATCTTTGATCATCCTTGTAATAGTAAATGGAGTCAGTATGCTTTTATTTTTAATTACTGCTAATTTTTGTTCAGACCCTTGAAAATTTGCCTACAATTTGGCCATAAGAACATGTTTCTGGTAGAGGTACACTGAGTGGTGTTTCAGTCATTTGAACTGAAAGACTGGCTAAATATTCAGTGTGGAAGACCATTACAATTTGTTTATATTATCTGAATTTCTATCCATAAAGTTGTTGGTTATTTATCACTTTCATTGGTGCTTGTCGAAGATCCTAGCTGGAATATGTTGATTTATTTTAAAATCATATTTTCCATTATTTTCATTACTGAATTAACAGATGCATTCTGTTCAAGGAGTTTCAAGAATTTCTTTTCCTTGCTTAATAAAAGTCGGCTGTTTAGAAAGCATTATGTTTAATACAGGTTAAACCTTGCATTTTGGGGTACAGTATACATATTAAAAATAGGTAATAGCAATCACCACAAGAACTGATGATTCCATTTAATTATCTCACAGGCACAACAGTGCCCAGATTATTTCATGTTGGCAAATAGCAATAACCATAACTAGGGGTTGAGCCATTGAAAGAGTTGCCAACTAACAGTAGGTGACTTTGAAATCCAGTGCAAGCAATGGTTAACTTCTGGTTCACCTGTAAGAGAAAACTGTCGTTGAAGCATGTATACTATCACGTAAGAAACGAGACGCCGGTCTATGTTAGATGCAGGATGCAGGATACTTGGGGCTGGTGCATGGAGATGATCCAGAGAGACGTTGTGGGGTGGGAGGTGGGAGGGGGATTCAGGATTGGGAGCTCGTGTACACCTGTGGTGGATTCATGTTGATGTATGGCAAAGCCAATAGAGTATTGTAGAGTAAAATAAAGTAAACAATAAATAAATTAAAAAAAAAAACAACAACAACTAAAAAAAAAAAAAGGATAAGATGCAAAGCCAGAGTCAAACTCTAAGGTTTGGAAAGCCTGGTCTTCATGGCTTGGTGGGATTTCAGAGGTGGTCGTGGTTTCAATCAACTTTCATGGGAGTAAGGCTGCTGTTGATTGGTTGACTTTTAAAGTCACTGGAGGGAGGCACTTGCTGATTGGCTGTTGTCTACACAGCATTGGTTGGCCGACTTTCAAAAGTTGTGAGCACTTAATTCATTTTCTACCCTTCAGAAGTGAAGCTGTGGATTAGGGGTGATTTCTGAGATTGTGTACATATTCCAAGTTATCTTTATTTAGTGATGGTTACTTTGGAGAAGGCAATGGCACTCCACTCCAGTACTCTTGCCTGGAAAATCCCATGGACGGAGGAGCCTGGTAGGCTGCAGTCCATGGGGTCGTGAAGAGTTGGACACGACTGAGCGACTCACTTTCACTTTTCACTTTCATGCACTGGAGAAGGAAATGGCAACCCACTCCAGTATTCTTGGCTGGAGAATCCGAGGGACGGGGGAGCCTGGTGAGCTGTCGTCTATGGGGTCACACAAAGTCGGACATGACTGAAGCGACTTAGCGGTTAGCAGTGATGGTTATTTGTCATGACCTAGAACTCTGAAAAAAAATGAAAGAGATTGTCCAGATTTTTATTTTTTTGATCAATGGCTTTCAGCTAACGTTCTCAATTTAAGTGATTTAAGGGCCAGTTACTGTGACAGAAAACTCTCTCTCTCTCTCTTTTTTTTTTTTGGTGGTAATTTTTGGACAAAATCTGAATAAAGGACACACAATGTGTCCAGTTAAATTTAGTACAGGATACAGAAGAGAGTAATTAAGTACAAGGCATGTTCTGTACATACAGGACACATGACAATCATAATGATATGAATAACTGATAGGCCCTTCTACAGCAAAAGGTGAGTTTTGTTTTTAATTTTTTGCTTTCCCCACCTGTATTTGACCACATCCAGAGAGGAGAGCTTATATGTCTTATGTGTCCTCAGTACATGCATGTTAGCAGACCATACTCTTGTGGGAAAATTACTCTTCATTACACTGAACCTGAATTTTCACCCACTGAGCCAAATTCTAATCTTTGTAGTAACCTACAACCTGTCTCATCCCCCTATGATAGATTTTCCCCAAACATATGCTTTTAGTTATCATTTTTCACCCTGAGCTTTGTCTTATTAAGCTGAAATATCCAGATATTCAACACCATTTCTTTGTCTTACTAGGCTAGTAAATCTGAAAAAAGAAAGAAAGAATGTGTTTATGCCTTATTTCTGTGCAGTTGTGCTGGCATGATTTGCATTTCCATTTTCTGTACTTACAAATTGTCCCATTTGTGATTTAAGTTAGCATCTTACCTATAATTAATATTTTAAGCTCTTGGTTTTGAAGATAATTGCTTTATTTACCATTGTCATTGGTCTTCTTTTCCACCATTCCTCAAAGATAATGGAATAAGTGGAGGGATTTGTTTTTTTGAATTTCCATAGAATCCAGACTTGTAATTTTCTGGGCTATGAGCCCTGAGCTCTTACAACCTCTTCCTTTTATGATTTTTTATTATATCTTGTATTTCAATTCCCTCTTAACAACTTCTGTATCCTTTTCAAAAACAGCTTTGAAAATCTGGGATTAATTCTTACAAAAGAACAATTTTGTTATGGAAGAAGCTTTGTCTTTACAGATAGAAAGCTGCCATAAATCATATTTAACTTTGTATTTAATATGCCTTTATTACTCTTGTGATGAAAAGGGACATCTCATAGAGGCATCATATTTTGAGCTTTATAAAATAAAAGTGTATTTGATCCCAGTTTTTTTCATAATTTTAAAATTAAATTATTATGAAATTTTATTGACAGGGTGTTTGTAATGAAACCCCCAAATTACAATATTTTTACTTCCTTATGTTTGGTTCCAAGGAATAGCTTACATTATTCACAACATCTAAATATTGCAACTTGACCGTGAAATAAAATCCAAGTGAAAGGCAGAAAAGCAAATAATACACATATTGTGTTGATGACCCAGAATCATTGCATTTCACACATAACATTGTACTTTTTATACATAACATGTTATTTTAATATATTTTTCATTTTGTTGGTAATGTTTAACAGGTTTAACAGTTTTGGAAGTTTTGGCTGCAGATATATTTTAAAACCACTGCAGTGTTATGTGTAATATGCAATTATATACCAGCACATTCATTTTTTAATTTTGAAACATCTGATATCATCTTTGTTATGGACAAGCCCTAAGATGATACCCAATGATTCCCATCTCCTGGGGAAGCCCTAAGATGATACCCAATGATTCCCATCTCCTGGGGTCACACCTTTGTGTAATCCCCTCTCTGTGAATGTGGGCAGAACCTGTGTCTGGCTCCTAACTGATGGAGCAAGGTGATGGAACATCATTGCCCCAGTCCTATTGCACTGTCTGAGAGGCTCTTTCAGCAGCCTGGAGCAGATGCCCCTGTGAGTTCAGTGAAGCCCATGGCCCCATTGAAGAAGCCCACTGGACAAGGAACCACAGATGGTCTCTGGGTCCTAAGAGGAGCCTCCAACCTCCAGCCAGCAAGTGTCGGGATTTGTAATCATATGGCCACAGAGAAATGGGTTCTACCAACAAATCGAATTTGAAAGTGGATTCTTCCCCGGTGAGCCCTCAGTTGAGGATACAGCCCATTTACTGTGATTACATTCTTGTAAGATCCTACGAAAAGGAGCTTGTCAATCTGTGTCCAGACTCCTGACATAGAGAGCTGTGAAGTGATAAATGCTTAGCTTCTGATCACTTGTTACAGTGACAGGAATCTGATAAAATTGTATTGCAAGTTCCCACCTGTGTTGTGGTTTTAAATCCCCTAGAGTGACCATATGATTTTATTGTCCAAATTGAGACCCTCTTGAATTTGAAACGTGCACCAAAAGTAATTAAAATTATATTTACTTATTGATCAGTATAGGTTTCCCTGTTGGCTCAGTTGGTAAAATAAATCTGCCTGTAATGCAGGAGACCCAGGTTCGATTCCTGGGTCAGGAAGATCCCCTGGAGAAGGAAATGGCTACAAGTATTCTTGCCTGGAAAATCCCATGGACCGAAGAGTCAGGTGGGCTACAGTCCATGGGGTCACTGATTGGCTACAGTCCAAACAGTCAGACACAACTGAGTGACTAACATTTCATTGATCAATATATCGGTGGCAGTTGGTCACTCCGTTGTGTCTGACTCTTGTTCTGACAAAAATTTGCAAGATAAAACTCATCAAGTTTAAGTTTTCTTTATGAATGTTATTCTGTTCAATATCTACTTTTTAATACCAATATCCATATGATATTCAATATTTATTTNGATCAATATATCGGTGGCAGTTGGTCACTCCGTTGTGTCTGACTCTTGTTCTGACAAAAATTTGCAAGATAAAACTCATCAAGTTTAAGTTTTCTTTATGAATGTTATTCTGTTCAATATCTACTTTTTAATACCAATATCCATATGATATTCAATATTTATTTTGTTGAATATTTTCCATTTTAATTTTTGGGAAAGTATAAACCTACCCACATAAAATATGAATTTATCCAGGAAAGCATAAGAATTTTATCACAAGATTCTTCCCCAAATTCTTTCCCAAATTATCACAAAATTTGATTTGAATGTAAACCTTATATATCATTTAACTTTCACATTTAGCTTAAAGATAAATATTAAAGAATTATCTTTGTAAGCTTTATTTTCTATAATTACAATTTTCTAAAATTCTCAAAAGTTGAAGTCTTGGGCACTCTTTTAATTGAACATATGTGTTAAAGATTTCCAACCTTTTTTGAACAAAATGCTGTTACAATTTAGAGAAATGTTTTACAAAAACATTCTATACATACTAGAGATTGAAGTTGACTTACAGAGTTGTTCATAAAGGTTCTAACTTTTTAAAAATCAGATGAAAGATAATCAATGAAGAATTGTTATATCATTAAGCTGTAGTATTTTTTTGGTTTTAAATCACTTCATTGAGAAAATTATGGTGCAATGGTATATTTTCTCATATCTGTAAACTTTGACTTCTATATTTTCAGTTGTGATTAGTAGNTTTTTTGGTTTTAAATCACTTCATTGAGAAAATTATGGTCCAATGGTATATTTTCTCATATCTGTAAACTTTGACTTCTATATTTTCAGTTGTGATTAGTAGAATAGTTCCCCAGTTTGACCATTCATGAATTGTTTGTGCTTCACAGCCAATCCCAAGTACATTTTTCTCCATGTGTTCTTTAGAAGGAACCTAGTTTTTACTGTACTGTTGTGCTCTGCCAACATTTTTATTTTTATTACCATAGCAAGAAAAAAATTGTGTCTTCAACATTGAACTTTTCGTTCCAACAGCATTCACAGTAAAGTCAGATCTTTTGCCTTGGTAGAATATAGCTTTATCAGTTGAAAATCAAAATCAGACTTTTTTTTGGTAATAGCTGAGCTGCTTTTCTGTTTGAAAATCTCCAAAAACAATGTCATAATGTAAGGCATCTCTTACAAGTTCTCTTCTCCACAGGCTGAACATATTAACAGTCCTCTCTTTAGTATCCACATGTGCAAATACACACACACACAAATACAAAAAAAAGTCTCAGAATGTAAATAGGCAAGACTAATCTTAATAGCAATTTATCTGAATGAAAAAAAAGCATGTTTTAGAGATTGATACATATTCCACTTCTACACTTGGGTGTGTTTAAGTGTTGTCTTTGGGTATTGTTTTCTTAAAATGTTGGATTGTTGATTTATGTCTTCTGATTTTCATGTTGCCAGTACAGTCTTCATAATGAAATGGTAAATACTGAAACATGTTGTGTTCACATTACAAATGCATCACTACTTGCTTGAGAAATGGAAATTCAGCACATTACTTTAAATGCGTGCTTCTATTTTCTTATGCAATTGCTATCTAAAGATTTTATTTCAGGATGAAAAGTATTAGTCTAGACAAAACAACTATAAATTTAAACAGCTATAGATTTACATTGTACAATACATTTTTTAAACTCCAACAGCATCTATTGTTCGCTACTTTTTATACCCCAAAGGAGGACTGACCAGCCTCCATTCCCTGGATAACCTATACTTTTCAGGATTTCCCTCTGACCCATATAACTGATATCCTGACAGCTTCAAGCATCTCACAGAAGTAGGAAGGGTTCACGGGACAACTAACTAGCTGCCAAGATCAAGGGACCAAAAAGGGCAGATGGGTAGATTTCTTCTTTCATCATCACACGGGACCAGAGGGGATCGGCTGTCCATAGCTGCTTTTCACAAAAAGCACATTTTATTTTATCAGCTGGAACTCCACATGCTGTCCTTTGAAAGGGAGGTAGTCATTATCTGTTGCATTTGGAAAAGATCAAATAAAGAAAGAGGTTTGTGGCCAGGCATTTTACAGATTTAACCACGCATTACAGTGAGAACTTCATTCTCAGAACAAATGTCTCTGGCACAGCAAGACAAGATTGTGGCAGAAGCTGGAAGGACGTGGAGGAGATTGAGTTAACTCATTCTGACTTATTTTAATACAATTATTAAATAAAAGTTTTTGTTAAATATGAGAAATTCAAGGAATTTGAAATAGTAAAAGACACCAGGACAACAATAACCCAGGATTGAATGAAGCAAACCGGGAAACTTGGTCTTACTGACACACGGGGTGTGAACGGCATAGAGGACTCAGATCTTTGAGCTAATAAGGAGGAAAAAGGAAAACAGGTGAACTGCCTAAGGAATAACTTAGAATCCTCAGATTTAAAGCCATTTTCACAATTATTCATTCATTTATTCATAAGATGAAGCCCTTACCCTAGAATTGCACAAATGGCAGTTTTTAAGACACCAAGTATATTTTCCTCGTGTGTCAGTGGGAGATAGATTTTCTAATGTAATTAATTTATCTACCTACTACAATGATGAATAATATTATATGTGGTGATAATTCCCCCTCTTTAGAAGATTAGTATACATAAATGATACCAGCACAGTTTTGGTGCCAAATTACTTGGGTTTGTAAACCAGCTGAATGGCCTCCTAACCAATTTGATTTTGACCAAGTTCTGTAATCTCTTTGTGGTTTCAATTTTTCATTCCAAAATAGGGACATCAAATGTACCTCCCTAAAAGGAATTATAAGGATGAAATGAGTTAGCCTTTGAAGAACTGCTAAGATAGTGCATGACACAGATAAGTCAATCAATAAATGTAAGTATAGGCCATTATTATTACTTCAATCAACTTTCCTAGAAGCTTGAAAGGCCATAATATACACCATGTATTTGTTATTTTTGTTGTTTAGTTGCTAAGTCATGTTCTACTCTTTTGCAACTCCTTGAGCAGTAGTCTGCCAGGCTCCTCTGTCCATGCAATTTCCCAGGCAAGAATACTAGAGTGAGTTGCCATTTCCTTCTCCAGGAGATCTTCCCAACCCATGTCACCTGCATTGGCAGGCAGATTCTTTACCACTAAACCACCAGTGAAGCCCTCCATGTATTTAATATTACATAAATTAATTGTGCTTAATTAGATGTAAAAATTTGCTTATCACACTACATTCTTTTTGACAATTTATAGCTAGCCTGGAACAAATGAAAAGAAGGTTTTAGAGCAAGAGAGAAAGTACATTTTATGAAGATACTTACAAAGGCAAAATCTTTATGAATTATGCTGTATGATAGTTTTTATTTTGTGAGAAAATAGCATGTCTGCTACACACAAATGCAGAGGTGGAAAAAGAAATTTAATTTTTGCTGGCTGTTATTCACAGTACAAATACTATATGTAAGATAAAAATGATATTTGAATGTTAAGGGACATAAGATAAATGCTATAAGGTAATTTTATTTTCTTCTAAACTAATTAAAATAAACATAAAAGGACCTCACTACTCAAATGATGCTATAAAATAATAAAACATGTAAGCAGTCTTACGATATTCATAACCATGGTTTTGTCAGGATGTGAGCCCAGGAATCTCATTGCTTTCCCTGAGCTGGAAAATCTCTGCCTGGAAAATCTTATCTTTGATAGAATTTCACAAGCTCAATGAAATAAGAGAATAAGGGAACCTATCTATCTGGAAAGATTTTGAATTTGCAGGAAGTCTATTTTCCAACATTTAAATGTTGGTCATCATGAGAAGAATTTAAACTCAAAATGATCTATGTCTTTGATAGAGTTCATTCTTGTTTGTGTGATTTCAGCAAAACAGCTGTAGGGCTGACAATTAAAAACACAGATGCCAAGTCCCATGGCTTGAATCCCAGCTGTCTGACTCACTAGCCACGTGATGCTAAGTGACTTAGAAACTTCTCTGTGCTCAAGCTGCCTCATCTGAACCTGGGAACCACAGAAACTTTCTGAGAATTAGATAACGTGCACTTAAAGGATTTAAAATAGTTTCTGGCCTGTGATAAGGTCTTGTTGTCATCCTTCTCATTATTTCAACCAGTGGTTCTCAACAAGTATTGACTTGCTTCCTAGGGAACACATGGCAGTCTCTGAAGGTAATTTTGGTTGTCATGAGTTAGTGGAGACTACTGGCATCTGGTCGGTAGAAACCAGGGATTCTTCTAAAATTCCTACAAGACCTAGGATAGCCCCCAACGACCAAGACTCTAGGCTCCAAATATCAAAAGGGCTGAGGATGAGAAACACCAGTTTAAGTTATTCTATTGCTGAAACTGAAGTCTAAAGGCCAACAAACCTTTCAAAATGTTGTAAATAACGCTGATTAATCATAACGTTAACTCTCTATCCTCTAAGCACCTGTAAGCAAACTACAAATTACCAAGAATCAGAAATCTCCATGAATATATAATCATAGGGTAGGAAAAAGTTTCTGAGAAAATAATAGGGTAAATAAGGTAGCAAATGAGTTCCCACAACACAGAGTAAGAAGGTAAAAGAGAGGCATTGGAGACAGCAAAAGAGACACAGACTTATAGAACAGTCTTTTGGACTCTGTGGGAGAGGGAGAGGGTGGGAT
>SJYV01055575.1:0-22361 GCA_006410875.1 Neotragus pygmaeus
TGGCAGGTGCCCAGAGAATCACCTCTGGAGCTTCCAGAAGCGGGAGAGTCCAGATGTCTGCTCCCACCTGTCACTCAGACGCTTGCAGCGAGGGTGGGAGGGTGAGCCTGCCTCCTTCCTGGGCTGACCACCCCCGACGGACAGGGGAAGCAGAGGGGGGCTTCTGACTGCTCAAGGGGATGAGGGAGGCTAAGGCAAGGGCAGACCTGGGCGTCAGCTCACGGCCAGAGAGCAGATCTGGTGTGAGGCCAGGAGACTGGAGACATCTTTCAGCTTTAACAGAAAGAGGAGGCTGCCTGGGCAGGGCCTGCTGCGTGATCTGCGGGGCCTGATGCAGCGAGGCAACACAGGGCCTCTGGTTTAATCCTTGCTGAGGAGTCCAAGGCGGCGACCACAGAACCTTCCGCAGGTGCAGGCCCTGAGCCCTGGCCTTCGGACTGTGTGGTCCGGGACCCTCCTCAACACTTCCAGGCGTGTCCTTATTGGTCTTCTTGGTGGAAAAGTAAACGGCGCTGCCCCAGTTCCCGCCCTTCTCACCTGCAAACGTTTAACATTAGAAACGAGCAGCGCTTCCGTCACCTACTTCTCTCCATCTCTCAGGGATACTGATTTTGCACAGTGAGCATGGAGCCCATCAGCGTGCATCCTCTGCTGTCTGTTAGAGAGTCTGGGCTGGACTCCTTTTCTGGCTGCCATCTGTTGCTATGACGCCTTCTATTTTTAAATAAGGAAGAGCACCGAAGGCTCTGTGAGAGGCAAGGAGGGAGGGGCTTTGCATAGAACGTTTCCTTATAATGAAGCAGAAGATTCAGTTCACTGGGATTTTGTCTCGAACTGGCTTGTTCTCCTTAAATGACTCTTCTCTATCCGTTACATTTCCTTCCCAAAGGCATCATTTAGGTGATAGTCATCTTAGAAGAGCGTCACACATCAGACGCGCCTCACCTCTCAACTCAAAGTCACAGAACTCCGCTAGGGTCACACGATCCTTGACCTGATCAACGAGTCTGACTTGCATCGAAGTCTTCCATCACAGACCCACTTGGGGTAGGCTGATGGTAAAGTAGGTTCAACAGCGAAATTGTTTCATATGGCGCCTTCCTCTGTTTGCAAAGCTTTTCCTTAAAGCCCTCTCTTTTTTTTTTAACTAAGAAAAAGATAAACAAAAAAACAGAAACCATTCCAAAATGAAAATAAAGAAGCAAAAGAGGCAGGGCTGATACCTTTCCCATCTGAAAGCTAAGTGCAAAATAGGCTTTGGACTTTTAATTTCTAGTTACTTTTTGAATCCTGTCTTGCAAAGATAGAAATTTGCCTATGAAGTCTTGCAAAAGTGCGTGAAAGAATATAGTTGAACATGGGGGAAAATAATTTAAAAATTAAAAATTTCCTGCACTCCAATAAGTCACCTTTTTTTTTTTGCCTAATGCCACATGGCATTATGGAACCAATCAAGAATTAGTTTTTAAACCAGAAAATGTTGAATACTCTTTGTAGGAGAAATGTTAAAGTTTATGAATCTGACTTCATTTGTGCCTGACTTAACTTTAAAATAAATAAATGCACTTAAATGTCTTTTTTCAGATTATCTTTAATAGAGGAACTTTATCTTCCACAGCAGCCTGAGGGAGACCTGTATTAATACGAAAAGATGTGGAGGGGCTGGCATTCAGTCTTGTTCACCTCTTCTCACACGTTCATCCGTTGTCTTCACTTGTCTGGTCTCAGCTGTCATCTTCAGAGGTGGCCCATGGTAGAGGCTGGGGACTCAGGGGCCGCCGGCTCAGCCCAGACGCCTTCCCAGGGGCTGGCTGTCCTCCACCGGCCGCTGGATGGGGCAGGGGAGGCCACGTGCCGCCACCACACCCGCCCTCGTGCTGGGCGCGGCGTGGGGACCGTTCCCTCATGGTGGACGGGAGGAGGCCTGTAGTCTCTGTTCAGTGAAAGACTCTGCATTCTAGTTCTGTACTTTGTCTTGTAAATCTGCCTGATTTATGACCATTTCCAGCATCATTTTTAAAATGTCAACTGTAAGAGTTATTTCAGGGAAAAAACTTGATGTTTTACATTCTGTTGCCTTTAGGTCCCATTGGGATTCGGCATGACAAAGTTTTATTTAAAAGTGTGAATAGGGGTCGTGGAGTGTGAGGAGCCTCCTCTCAAGGAGACGGGGACACTGACCAAGCTGTGTGTCCCTGTGCAGGTCCGGCCCCGCCTGGCCCGTCACTAAGGGGGCCTCACGAGCAAAGAAGGGGCCGCCGCAGCGCTCTCCTCTCTCCTGACAAACATCTGTGTAAAATACTTACCTCGAATCCAAAAATCTATAACGTGAAGAAAATACAGGGTACAGGAACATATTTCTAAAATGATACTGAACTCTGTCTCATTAAGTTTTGATATTCTAAAATGTACTATAATCCTATATAGCCTATGTACTTTATATTAATATTTTATTCATATAAAATATGTTAAATATTATATAATTTTAATA
Source organism: Neotragus pygmaeus (assembly GCA_006410875.1). NCBI lineage: Eukaryota > Metazoa > Chordata > Mammalia > Artiodactyla > Bovidae > Neotragus > Neotragus pygmaeus. The sequence goes on from SJYV01055575.1 coordinate 2,492, forward strand.
TTATGTGAGATATTATATAATATTAAAAGTTATATCACTGACTCAATAGACATGACTGAACAAACTCCAGGAGACAGTGAAGGACAGGGAAGCCTAGTGTGCTGCAGTCCACGGGGCTGGAAAGAGTTGGGCGCAACTTAGTGACTGAACAGCAGAAATAACAAACATATTGTGTTTCCAATCATGACGAGACCTGAGCTGCGTTTCTGGCCAACCCGTGTTCCATACATACGCATACATGTGTATTTCATAACCCAAAGTTCAGTAGCCCTCAAAGTACTAGGGGAAGAAAGCGTACGTCAAGGCTGTATAGTGTCACCCTGCTTCTAACTCCTATGCAGAGTACATCATGCAAAACGCTGGACTGGACGAGGCACAGGCTGAAATCAGGGTTGCCAGGAGAAGTGTCAACAACCTCGGGTATGTGGACAACACCACCCTTATGGCAGAAAGCAAAGGGCAGCTAAAGAGCCTCTTGATGAGGGTGAGAGAGGAGAGTGAAAAAGCTGGCTTAAAGCTCAGCATTCAGAAAACTAAGCTCATGGCATCCGGTCCCATCACTTCATGGGAAATAGATGGGGAAACAATGGAAACAGTGTCAGACTTTATTTTTCTGGGTTCCAAAATCACTGCAGATGGTGCCTGTAGCCATGCAGTTAAAAGACACTTGCTCCTTGGAAGAAAATCTATGACCAACCTAGATAGCATATTAAAAGCAGAGACATTACTTTGCCAACAAAGGTCTGGATAGTCAAAGCTGGTTTTTCTAGTAGTCATGTATGGATGTGAAAGTTGGACCATGGAGAAGGCTGAGCATCGAAGAATTGATGCTTTTGAACTATGGTGTTGGAGAAGACTCTTGAGGGTCCCTTGGACTGCAAGGAGATCAAACCAGTCAATTGTAAAGGAAATCAACCCTGAATATACACTGGAAGGACTGATGCTGAAGCTCAAACTCCAATACTTTGATCACCTGATGGGAAGAACTGACTCATTGGAAAAGACCGTGATGCTGAGAAAGATCGAAGGCGGGAGGAGAAGGGGACGACAGAGAATGAGATGGGTGGATGGCATCACCGACTCAATGGACATGAGTTTGAGCAAGCCCTGGGAGTTGGTGATGGACAGGGAGGCCTGGCGTACCCCAGTCCATGGGGTCGCAAAGAGTCAGACACGACTGAGCAACTGAACAGCAGTAACAGCAATGGAAGCTTAGGAAACGTCTCCTGCTGTTAACGTCAGAGAAGACAGCACACAGCGTCAGCTGGCCAACTTCAAGCAAAGGTGGAAGCCCTGGTTGGTCCATCATATACTTCTCTGTAAGCTTGTGTGCAGTCCACGGGCTTGCCCGCTGCTGCCCTGGCATGCAGGACAGAGTCCACAAGAAGTGCTTGGCATTTCACCAAAGGGCTGCAATGCTTTCCCAGGAAGTGTCTTTTGACCTCTGCTCTTTTCAGGTCTCTACTCTCTGCTCTTTGGGAAATTTCAGATTTTTCATCTGAAATTTCTCCTTTAGTGCGTATCTCCCTGAGCTATTTATATTTCAAGGGGGTGTTTATTGTAAGCAGGGCCTCCCTGCTGACTCAGATGGTAAAGAGTGAGCCTACAGTGTGGGAGACCTGGGTCTGATCCCTGGTTTGGAAAGATCCCCTGGAGGAGGGCATGACAACCTGTTCCAGTATTCTTGCCTGGGGAATCCCCATGGACGGGGGAGCCTGGCGGCCACAGTCCGCGGGGTCACGAAGGTGGACATGACGAGTGAAGAGCACAGCACAGTCTTATTACCGTTTAGTTAACGGAGGAGAAGGGGTTACAGGTTACACACTTGCAGAAACAGAGTTTCTGTCTCAGGAAAAGTAAAGATGAGCGCACTTCTCTGGTGGGAGGAGTCCGGCCCTTGCCTTCTCCCTCCCCGCCGCCTCCTCTCCCCGCGCCGTCAGTCATAGATCACGGTCCCCATTCTACTGCTTTCTCTCAGTGGCTGTGTCTGGACACGATGGCTTTGGGACAGGCCAGTCCCCAAACAGGGGCCTCAGGGGCCTTCTGCATCCCCTGCAAGTCCTGAACGGGATTTTTCTCCGCCCGCATCAGACTTACGGTGCCAATCCTTATGAAAATCTGAACCTGAATTCAGTTAGCTAGAAATGGTCATCAGGCTTAGACTGCATGAAAGTGCCTGTGAGGTTAGCTGTTGAGCATGTCAAGAGCTGCTCAGAGCTGTCCTCTGGGCCCCGGGAGTGAGAAGACGCCGCCGGGGCACGTTGAGCCAAACCCTAAGACTAGTTTCCAGAACCCTCAGCCCTCTGCTTACCTGGACGCCCCCAGTGGGCTGGCCCCCTCCTGACGCAGGACTGGGACTAGAGGTCTGGTTTCCGCTCGACCACGTTCCTTCTGTCACGCCGCGATGTTGTCGCTCAGGGGCTCATGTCTGCGTGCTTTTTATCCTACATGGTGGAGGGAATGGCCTCACCTCTTGATCTGTAAATTTACTCAGCCTCTCACCGACCACACCGTGCCCAGCGTGCGCCCTCCTAGTAGATGTCTCGGGTCTTTGAAAGGAGAGGAGGGGCAGACCCCGGAGACACAGTGAGTGTCCACACCGGCTCTCGCTTCTGCTTGACCGACTCCTCTTGTTTCAGCAGATCAGTTTTCGCTGATGTAACGTGAACTCCACCCGTGCTCCACAACAGACTTTCACGTGCTCATTCGTCATCCACATGTCTCTTGGTAAAGACTCTGTCCAAATCATTTCCTTTTTTTTTTTTAATTGGAATAGGTGCTTGTTGTACTGAGTTAAGGGTCCTTCGCGTGTTCTAGATACAAGACTTTCATATGATCTGCACATATTTTCTCCCAGATTGTGGTTTATCTTTTCTTTCTCTCAACTGTGCCTTTTAGGGACACGAACTTTTCATTTTAATGAAGTCTGAATTAAGAGTGTACTCTTTTATAGATTGTACATTTGCTACTCTAACTAAAGATATGTGCTGACTCAGAGGAAGATCCTGTGTTTTCTTCCAGAACTTTCCATGCTTCATACTTTACTGTTGGTTTATAACCTATTTTTATTTGTGATGCAAGGTATGGATTAAAGTTGATGCAGTTTTTTCTTATGGTTATTTGTATCATGGCTGTGTGCTGAAAAGAGTATCCTGTTGCCGTTTCATCTCAGTCAACAGTCAGCTGTCCTTACACACGTGTGTCTTTTCCTTCACTCTCCGCTGCGTCCCGTTGGTCAGCACGTCTTTACATCAGCGCTGCGCTGTGTTGGTTGCTGTAGCTCTGTAATACTTACTGAAGTCAGGTGATTAGTTTCTTCCGCAAAGTTGCTTTGGCTAATCTCGGTCCTTTCCTCTCACATGTGAATTTCAGAATCAGCTTGTCAGTTTCTTTGGCAAATGGTTGCTAGGGTTTTGATTGAGAGTGCATTGAAATTGTAACTATAGAAAAAAAAAATCAGCAAGAATTTCCATATTAAAAATACTGGATCTTCTGAACACAAGCATGATATGTTTCTACATTTATGTAGGTCCTCTTTAACTTCCCTGCTGCTGCTGCTGCTAAGTTGCTTCAGTTGTGTCCCACTCTGTGTGACCCCATAGACGGCAACCCACCAGGCTCCCCCGTCCCTCAGATTCTCCAGGCAAGAACACTGGAGTGGGTTGCCATTTCCTCTCCAATGCATGAGAGCAAAAAGTGACAGTGAAGTCGCTCAGTCATGCCCGACTCTTAGCGCCCCCATGGACTGCAGCCTACCAGGCTCCTCTGTCCGTGGGATTTTCCAAGCAAGAGTACTGGAGTGGGGTGCCATTGCCTTCTCCACTTTAACTTCCCTAGGATAGTTTTTTTAACTATCAGTGTACAGATCCTGCAATAAGATTACTGTCAAGTTTCTACCTACACATTTAACAGTTTTGATTCTATGGTAGTTATTATAATTTCAGTTTCTGAATGTTCATTGCCAGTATAGAGAATTAAAGTTGACTTTAATATTTAACTTGTCCTGCACCCTTGCTAAGTTTATTTGTTCTAGTAGCATTTTTGTAGATTCTATCAGATTTTCTACATATACTATGATGTCACCTACTAATACAGTTTTCGTTTCTCTTCGTCAGTCCAGTTGAAATGCCCAGTATAATGCATATTAGAAGTGATAATAGGAGAATCCTCCTTTTTTCATGATGTTAGGGATACATTAAGCCTCAGATTTTAAGCAGATGCACTAGGTTGAAGAAGTTCCCTTTTATTCCTAGTTTGCAGTTTTAGTCAGAAATGCATGCTGGATTTTGTCACATGATTTTTCTGTATTTACTGAGATGATAATGTGGCTTATTTTAATTTTTGCGTGTACTTGTGGTGAGTTACTTCAGTGGTATTCAAATGCTACACTAACCTAGATTTAACCCCACGTGGCCATGATGTCGCTTATACTGTGAGTTTGCATCGTTACATCTTGGTTAGAATCTCTGCGTCTGTTCACGATGCTCTGTGTGTCTCTTATCATGTAATGTCTTTATCAGACTTTGTAATCCACAAAATTCTGAATCACAGAATGAATGAGAAGTATTCCCTTCTTCTACATTTCCTGGAAGAGTTTCTGTATGATTGGCATTATTTATTTCTTCGTGTTTGGTACATTTCATCAATGAAGCCATCTGTACCTGAATTTTCTTTGTGGGAAGGTTTGTAACAGCAATTTAATTTTTTAAATTTATGTATAGCCTATCTATCTAAGATATCTGTTTCTTCTTCAATAAACTTGGTAGTTAGTATCTTTCAAGGAAATGTTTCCACTTCATCTAAATTGTTGAATTTATTGGCTTAGGTTGTCTATGATGCTCCTTTACTAACGTGTCTGCATTTTTCTCCCTAACCATATTTGTAATCAATTATCTACCCCCCCCCACCACCACTCTCTCAATCTCTCTCTCTCTCTGTTTCTCTCTCTCATGATAAGCCTCACTGGATATTTATCGATTTTATTCACAAAAGAACAAGTTTTTGATTTCATGTTTTTTTCTCCATTCATTTCCTCTTCTCTATTTCACTGATTTCTGCTCTGATCTTTATAATTGCCCTTCCTCCACTGACTGTGAGTTTCCTTTGCTCTTCTTCCAGTTGCTTGCGGTGCGGCTGAAGCCATTAATCTGTGCTCTTTTCTGCCGTGTGCATTTAGTGCCACCAGTCTCCTCAAGTCCTGCTTTAGCAGCAACCCGCAGCTCAGCATGCTGTGGGGTATTTTCCTTTTTTTGTCTTTCATCCAGTTCAAAATATTTTCAGATTTTTCTTTTTATTCTTATTTGACCCATTGGTTATTTAACTTCTAAATATTTGTAGATTTTAGAAATAACCTTCTATCATTAACTTCCTCCTAACTCCACTGTGGTCAGAGACTATACTATAACTTGAACCCTTTAACATTTCTTGAGAGTGGTCTTATGCCCCAGAATTTGGTTTACTTTGTAAATGTTCAATGTGCATTTGGAAAAAATAAAATACGCTTTCTCCTGTCATTGAATGGACTGTTCTGCACATGTCAGTTCTGGGTAGCTGGTTGGTGGTGTTGTTCCAAACTATGTCCTTGCTGATTTTCTCTCTGCTTGTTCTACAGTTGAGGAAGAAGTGTTGAAAAAGATGTGAATTTGTCTATTTATTGTTGCGGTTCTCTCAGCTTTTGCTTCATGTAGTTTAAAGCTTGATTGTAAGGTGCATAGGTGTTTAAGGTTGCTGTCTCTTGATTAATATATCATCATGGAGTGAGCTTCTTTGTCTCTGAAAACGTTCCTTGCTCTGAAAGCTACTTTGTTTATAACATAGTTCAGTCACTCAGTTGTGTCCGACTCTTTGCAACCCCATGAATCACAGCACGCCAGGCCTCCCTGTCCATCACCAACTCCCGGAGTTCACTCAGACTCACGTTCATCAAGTCGGTGACGCCATCCAGCCATCTCATCCTCGGTCATCCCGTTCTCCTCCTGCCCCCAATCCCTCCCAGCATCAGAGACTTTTCCAATGAGTCAACTCTTCGCATGAGGTGGCCAAAGTACTAGAGTTTCAGCTTTAGCATCATTCCTTCCAAAGAAATCCCGGGGTTGATTTCCTTCAGAATGGACTGGTTGGATCTCCCTGCAGTCCAAGGGACTCTCAAGAGTCTTCTCCAACACCACAGGTCAAAGCATCAATTCTTCGGTGCTCAGCCTTCTTCACAGTCCAACTCTCACATCCATACATGACCACAGGAAAAACCATACCCTTGACTAGACGGACCTTAGTCAGCAAAGTAATGTCTCTGCTTTTGAATATGCTATCTAGGTTGGTCATAACTTTTTTTCCAAGGAGTAAGCGTCTTCTAATTTCAGGGCTGCAGTCACCCCTGCCTTTTTCTCACTAGTATTAACATGCCATATCATTTTCATCATTTTATTTTAACCTATTTTTGTCTTTATATATGAAGTGTCTTTCTGTAGATGGCATAGAGTTGGGGCTTGCTTTTTGAATCTAATTCAGCAACTTCTGCCTTTTTATTTTTGTCTTTAGCCTATTTAGATTTAATGTGATTATTAATATATTTAGATCTAAATCTACCATCTTGCTTCATGTTTTCTGTTTATTCCATCTGTTCTTTGTTCCCTTTGTCCTAATTTCTGCCTTTTTTGGGTTGAGTGTTCTATTTTATTTCCTTTTTTGTCTTATTAACTATAAACATTTTGTAGTAGGTATTATATCAGTTATAGCCTTGAAAGTGAAAGTGTTAGTTGCTCGGTCATATCTGACTCTTTGCAACCCCATGGATGCAGCCTGCCTGGCTCCTCTGTCCGTGAGTTTTCTCAGGCAAGAATACTGGAGCGGGTAGCCACTCCCTTCTCCAGGGAATCTTCCCAACCCAGGGATAGAACTTGGGTCTCCTGCATTACAGGCAGATTCTTTTCTGTCTGTGTCTTTGGGTTTATACATTTTACCTTTTTTATAATTTACCATTAAATGATACTGTACCACCTCACACGTAATACACAAGTCTTATGATGTAGACTTCGGTTTCATCCCGTAGGACCTTGATACTATGACCACAAAGTTTTGCATATGTTATAAATGACACACCACAGTATTATTTTTGTTTCCGTTCAGTTCAGTCACTCAGTTGTGTCCAACTCTTTGCAACCCCATGAACCACAGCATTCCAGGCCTCCCTGTCCATCACCAACTCCTGGAGTGCACCCAAACCCATGTCCCTTGAGTTGGTGATGCCATCCAGCCATCTCATCCTCTGTCGTCCCCTTCTCTTCCTGCCTTCAATCTTGCCCAGCATCAGGGTCTTTTCAAATGAGTCAGCTCTTCACATCAGGTGGCCAAAGTATTGGAATTTCAGCTTCAACATCAGTCCTTCCAGTGAACACCCAGGACTGATCTCCTTTAGAATGGACTGGTTGGATCTCCTTGCAGTCCAAGGGACTCTCAAGAGTCTTCTCCAACACCACAGTTCAAAAGCATCAATTCTTTGGCGCTCAGACTTCTTCACAGTCTAACTCTCACATCCATGCATGACCACTGGAAAAACCATAGCCTTGACTAGACAGACCTTTGTTGACAAAGTAATGTCTCTGCTTTTTAACATGCTGTCTAAGTTGGTCATAACTTTCCTTCTAAGGACTAAGCTTCTTTTAATTTCAGGGCTGCAGTCACCATCTGCAGTGATTTTGGAGCCCCAAAAAATAAAGTCTAACACTGTTTCCACGGTTTCCCCATCTATTTCCCATGAAGTGATAGGACCTGATGCCATGATCTTTGTTTTCTGAATGTTGAGCTTTAAGCCAACTTTTTCGCTTTCCTCTTTCACTTTCATCAAGAGGCTTTTGAGTTCCTCTTCACTTTCTGCCATCAGGGTGGTGTCACCTGCATATCTGAGGTTATTGAGATTTCTCCCAGCACCTTGATTCCAGCTTGTGCTTCCTCTAGCTGTCATTGAGTGTAAAAACATTTAAATAATGAAAAAACTATTATCAATAATAGATTGATAGATGATAGCATTTCTGACATTCTTTGTCACCTTGTGGAAATCCACATCTGATATTAGAGTCCTTCTGTTTGAAGAATTTCCTTAATATTCCCTGCTGGTCCAGTCTGCTGATGATATATACTATTTCAGCCTTTACATGTCTGAAAAAGTGTTTATTTTACCTTCATTTTCAAAAGATCTTTTCCCTGTGTAATGCTAAGTTAACAGAATTATTTTTCCTTTAAGAACTTAGAGATGGTATTCTCCTGTCTTGGTGAACTTTTTGGATGCTATATATATAGCATACTATTTTTCTCTTTGTCTGCCTTTAAAATTTTTCTGGGTATCACTGGTTTTGAGCAATTTGATTCTTATTTAGTGTATGCAATTCTCTTCATGTTTCTTGTGCTTGGATTTGGTTGGATCTGTGGGTTTGAAGTGGCCACGTTTGGACGATGTTGAATCACTGACCTCCCTTTTTTCTGGTTCCCTTCTATCTCCTCTCCTCTGGTTATTCTAGTTCCACATCTGTCAGGCCACTAGAAGTGTTTTGTTTTTAAATTCTTTTTTCTCTTTCTCGGTATGTTTCATTTTGGATAGTTTTCATTACTGTCTCTTCAAATTCAATAATCTTTCATTCTTCACAGACAATCTGTCGTTTATTCCATCCAGGACACTTACCATATCTGACACTGTAGCTTTTATTTATAGAAGTATGATTCGAGTGTTGTTGTTGTTTTTAATCCACTGCCTCAACTTAACTTTCTAAATATATGGAATACAATTGTAATTATTGTTTATCATCCTTGTCTGATAATTCTAATGTCTGTGTTAGTTCTGCAGTAATTTGACTTGATTGACTTTTCTCCTCACTATGAATTTTACTTTTCTACTTCTTTCCATACTCAGTAATGTTTAGCAAAACCTAAATATTGTGGATTTTTGTCTTTTTGAGTGCAGGATACATTTTCATTCTTAGAAATATTTTTGAGCTTTACTCATAAACAGTAAAGTTACTATTTGATCCATCGCAATCTAGCTTTTAATTTTTTTTCAGGCATCATCTAAGCAACATGCAGTGTATGACCGATTGTTCCTCACGATTAAGTCGACGTTTTGGGTCCTTGACCCGATGGTGGGGTCTGAGGGCTGACGCTCGCGGACGGGAGCCTCCTCGTGCCCTGAGTGTGTGCTTCTCCTTGGCCTCAGGGTGCTTCCTTAGATTTGCACAATCAGCCCCTAGTGAGCACCCTGGGGCCGCTCTGCCCACTTCCAGGGCTCTCTGGGGGCTCCCTCCTCCCCAGGGCTCTGTCCCAATGACTCTGCCCTTCTTGGGGTCCCTGGACTCTCACTCAGCCCTGTCTCCTTGACTCTGTGGGTCCCTGGGCCCCTCCCGAGCCCCTCCCCACTCCAGCATCCTGCAGACTCTCTCAGGACAGACGCCGGGACTCTCAGGACCCCGCTCTTGTTCTCCTCTCAGGCCCGATGCTCCTCGGGCTCTAGTGCCCAGGCCTTGAGAGCCGTCTGTTGGTGCTTTTGTTCCTGTTGTTTCTGATGAGAAGGCGAGTCCAATCTCTGTCACCCCGTCTTTCCTGGGAACGAGAGTCCCTTCCCTTAACTCATGTTTCAGTTCTTGTACCCCAAAGTCTCCAGCTGATGAGAGTGTAAAGCCCACTGTTCGCTACTCTCTTGCCATGTGTGAAAAGTGGAAGTCGCTCAGTCATGTCTGACTCTTTGCGACCCCACGGATTATACAGTCCATGGAATTCTCCAGGCCAGAATACTGGAGTGTGTAGCCGTTCCCTTCTCCAGGGGATCTTCCCAACCCAGGGATCGAACCCAGGTCTCCTGCATTGCAGGTGGGTTCTTTACCAGCTGACCCACAAGGGAAGCCCTGTATATCTGCCATGTTTATTTCCCTTTATTCCCTTCACAGAAGAGAGGTCAAAGCAGATAGACAGGAGACTCCCACCCGAGGACCTCTACTTCCCCGGGCCGTCCAGCACTGGGCCTCCTCACTGGGTGCAGGTGACTTCATCAGCTTTGGGGGAAGAAAGAGACATCAGCCCTTTGGTGGAAAATTGCAAGATCTTTGTGCTTTAAATTTTGCTGACCTGTGTATGATAGTCTGTGAGTATAACCAGAGACTGCAGTACATGATACTAGAGAAATTTTGACTATTAATATTAAGTGTCTAAGTGACCGAATTCAACTGAACTGAACTGAATATTAAGATTGCTTATAGATGATGGGAAAGTTAAATAGTGAGAAGGAAAAGGTAAATATCTGATTTATCCAAGTATGATATTACTAATACCAATTCCACCCATGAAACTTAGTTATATTTAACAAGCAACAGGGGGGTTATAGAAATTAAAATTAAAGTGTATGAGTATATAAAAATTTTATATACATATATAATATTATATAGGGCTTCCCAGGTGGCACTTGTGGTAAAGAATCTGTCTGCCAGTGCAGAAGGCATGAGAGACACGGATTCGATCCCCGGGTTGGGAAGATCCCCTGGAGGAGGGCATGGCAACCCACTCCAGTATTCTTGCCTGGAGAATCCCCATGGACAGAGGAGCCTGGCGGGCTACAGTTCATAGGGTCACAAAAAGTCTGATGGACTGAAGGGACTTAGCATGCATGTATAATATATATATATATAATTTTAAAATCATGCCTTTTGTTCATAACTTAAGAAACAGTGGGTCAAACTGGGCACCCACTAACCATCCTGAGTTATAAACGGATCCTTGCTTATGGACTAGGTCATTTTGGGGGAGTTTGAACAATGATATGGGAATCTGGGAACTGATGGTCAAAGCAGAATGCCTGTGTTTCAGAGGACTCACAAGGTGCTGGGCTGTAAGAATCGTGTTGAAATCAGTACCTGCACTCAGCTCTCCCCCTGGGCACGCACACCCCCCTCCCATAAGTCAGGTGTCACGCAGCCCCTAGAGGTCGCGGGTCACGCGTGGTGTCTGCAGAGAAACTGAGCAATGTGGAGAGCAGGGTGTGAAGCTGGGAGTCTCGGGCTTCTGGCTTTTGGCACTCTTCTCTGTACTGCAGTTGTGAGGCTCTCAGTAAATGGATTTATAAACTATATTGCAATATTTTGTGACAGTTTGTGATGAAACGGAGCAGTAGTGTGAACGTTGCTTGTACCACAAAGATGTCTGCTTCCGTTTATGCTCAGATTCTGAATGTTGTCAGCCTTAAAGTTTCACTAAACTGTTCTTTTATAAAAGGACACATGCTCCAAACGTCATATATGCATGAGGACAGAGGCTGAGTAAGCACGGGAACAGCAGCTATTTGTGAAAAAGCAAATACGTTTAATCTTGCTTGAAAGCAAAGATGGCATTCTAACAATTAGTGAGAATCTCTTTAAATAGAGATGAGAAGGACATGGCAACCCACTCCAGTATTCTCGCCTGGAGAATCCCATGGACAGAGGAGCCTGGCGGGCTACAGTCCACGAGGTTGCAGTCAGACACGCCTGAACAGCTAATATAGATAAAACAAGGATTTTTAAATTTAATTTTTATTACTGTACATGTTCCACACTTGTTGTATGTCAGTACATAATAGTGAATGTGTGTATATATATATAATAAAGGATCATTCACCTTAAAAAAGGATTGTTGCTGAAAAGACGGCTGGCCGGTGAGGTCTGCAGGGCTACTGCAGCCGGGCTGCCTGTGGGGCCGGCCGCGGGCAGGGCAGCGGCCGCGGGCGCTGTGCACACGCGCCGGCTCGCAGGGCCCTCCCCGCAGGGCTGGAGCCCGGGCGTCCTCACCACGTTCCCGCAACCGGCTCTCGCGGGGAGGCAGCCGTGCGCTCACGGCGGGGCAGAGCCTGCGCGCTCAGGCCCGTGGCGCGGCCCCAGGCCAGGCGCCCCTGCCGGGAGAGGCGGTGGGCGCAGGGGATGTCTGCAGCCGGCTCCCTCGGACCCGGCCCTGGAGCCCCGTGAGCTGAGCGTAGAACCCGCCGAGCCCCGCGGGGAGACGGCGGCCAGGGCGCCGGGGCTGGAGCGCTNCAGGCGCCCCTGCCGGGAGAGGCGGTGGGCGCAGGGGATGTCTGCAGCCGGCTCCCTCGGACCCGGCCCTGGAGCCCCGTGAGCTGAGCGTAGAACCCGCCGAGCCCCGCGGGGAGACGGCGGCCAGGGCGCCGGGGCTGGAGCGCTCAGCCGCCCGGTCAGAGGGTGCCGGGGCGCGGCGCTTCCCGGGGCCAGGCCCGCGGCGAGCCGGGCCGGAGCAGAGGCCGCGGCGGCTTCCCTCAGCCCTGGCGCCTCTTGCCTGGATTCAGGGCCGTGTTACGGGAATGGAGGTGCTCGGGGCGCTTCATGATGCTTCAGAAACGTGTGTAAAGCCGCGCGGGTCTGTGCACTCGTGTGTTTAGACCAAGAAACCCATGCCTTTAGCAGCCGCGGTCGGAACCTGGGGCAGAAAGCAGCCTCCCCGAGCCGCAGTGACTGCCCCTCCATGGAGAGGGCCCGGCGCTGCTCCAGGCGCGGGGCTGGACCTCCCAAAGCTGTGCTCTGTGCTTCCCCTCCGTGCAGAGCTGTGCTCTGTGCTCCCCCTCCGTGCAGAGCTGTGCTCTGTGCTCCCCCTCCGCGCAGAGCTGTGCTCTGTGATCCCCGAGCAGGAGCAGCCTTCGCCACGTGGCCCGGCAGTTAGCTGGGTACTTGGAATAGAGGTGAAGACCTACCACTAACCTGCCTGTCACGCCGGACTTCCCGGGGACTCAGCAGTAAGAACCTGTCTGCGGTGCAGGAAGGCGGGTTCAGCCCTGGGCCGGGTGGGCCCTGGAGGAGGGAGCGGCAGCGCACCCGTCTTCCTGCCCGGAGGCCTCCACGGACAGAGCAGGACTGAGGGAGAGGAGCCACGGAGAAGCCCGGCCCCGACTGAGGCTGCCAGCCTCGCGTGACGTTTCTCCTCCACAGTAATAAAGACGGGACCCGGAGCCGTGAACAGCCCTCCTCACAACGGGTGGGGTTTTCGGTGGGAAAGGACACCGTCATGTTTATCTTGTAGGTGTAAGTCGTGTATACATGGAATCACACATGATGCACTTGATTCTCTTCCTCATAGCTGGTATTTCCTGTGTCGCTGTGGATCCTCACGTAGCAAATTCTGAACCTCTGTGCCTATAAGAACCAGGAGGGTAGGGTCCTGCCAGCGTCTGCTCACATTTTCATCGGCCGATCAATACACAGCCTTGTTTTTGGTGTGAGGTTATTTCTGTTTAAAGACACCTTGTTCAACGTATATGGTGTATTCGGGAACACTGAGCTCGTGGCCAGCCGCCCACAAGCTGGTCCCGAGTGAGGTTTCTCCACTTCACGTGTTTGCTTCATAAGGCACATCCCAGCCTCCTCATACTCAGGAGCCAGGCTGCACTGCAGTCCTGTGCTTGGAGCCATTCTCAACGGAGAAATCGCATCAGCAGCACAATGATGCGGAAAGCGTGGCACTAAATGGACCACCGGAGAGGACGCTTATCTGCAGAGAGTGAAGCAGGAGGCAGTGCCGCCTTCACAGCTGGGACCGTGAACTTCAAGTGACTCCAATGCTTTGCTGTTCTGTTCAAGCCCATGGCAGCTTGAGAAAGCACAGCCAGTACTGAACTTGAGGTTACAAGGAAACTTTGGCAGCAGGCAGGTTCACAGGCCTGGAGTCGGGCGATGAGCACCGCCCGTGTGCACACTCTGGCGGCTCTGGCTGCGTCTCAGCGCAGCAGCCGCGCGTCATCGGTAGGGAAGGCCGAGCCAGGCCGCTCTGTGCCTTCTCTCATTTGTCGCCGTGCTCTAATTTGGCTTTCGAGTCCCAGAGGTTGTATTTGGTGATGAGACAGAAAGACCCGTGGGACACAAGTCCTCCTCCTCAGAAGTTTACACCCCAGGCAGGGACACAGAAGGTAAATTCAGTGCAGTGCGAAGGTGACCTGAAGTGTGGACCAAACGCCACCTTCATTTCTCGCCAACACCAGAGAAGTCTAAGCAAGAGAATTTCCAAAACAGGCTGGGTTTTTAAGATGGCGATTCCATCTTTAGAAAAGCATCAGGAAAAGGAAAGGTAAATCGTGGGGATGGATGTTCACAGACATGAAGCCGCGACCCAGCTGAGTGTGTCTGGACGGCCACATGGATGGAGACCTGGCCCTCATGTCGGATGTCGGGTGGGGATGGAGGCGCTGGTGCAGAAAGCATCGGCGAGAACCCACTCAAGGGGCTTGGCTGACCGCCTCAGGGGTTTGAAGTCTGACTCTCGGGGAGGAGAAAGGAGGATGGAGCTGCGCCGTTAGGAGCGTGCTTTAGAGAGGAAGCTCCTGTGGCACTACGGAGAGCGGGTCACCGGGTGCCGAGAGCGCTGGCCACGGGCGCCCTCGAGTCTGCTCTGGCTCCTGCCAGAGAAGCGTGACAGACACCTGAGCCGAGGACCTCGCTGGCCGTGAATGGAAGGAGGACTCCTAACAGAGCCCACGCGGAGGCAGACAGTCTAGACATCAGAGGACGAGCGTCACCCAGCTGGGCCTCCTCTCCATGTGCCACGGGCGTCCCTGCATGCGTCGTTCACAGCCTTCCTCCTCCTTTTCGTCAATAAAGGAAAATCAGACATGAAAAGTTTAGGGTACATTAATAATCTGTACTTGACTTGGATCCAGAAAGAGCCAGGTTAAGATTTAAGTTGTACATGATAAGAAATGAATAAAATAGAATTTAAACACGAGAAAAGCAATTATGGTGTACAATAACTATTTCCTGGAGAAGGAAACGGCAGCCCACTCCAGTGCTCTTGCCTGGAGAATCCCAGGGACGGGGGAGCCTGGTGGGCTTCTGTCTATGGGGTTGCACAGAGTCGGACACGACTGAAGCGACTTAGCAGCAGCAGCAGTGCCTTGCATATATGAATGTTTACTTTTAGCCATTCCTTTCAGTAAAAAGCTCCGTTTCTTGCTTCTGAAGTAATGACCAAAGGCCATTAAATACAGGGCTGCAAGGGAAGATTGTGGAGGGTTTTAGTATTTTCAAAATGTAAAAGTTAATTTGTCATTAAACTTTTTTAAAGTTAAAAAAGAGCCTAGCCATTAATGGCAAAGATGGAAGATTTTTGAATAAGAGATTGGATCACATCTAAGTTGGGAAAATGGCCTGGATCATCAGGACTGCAGATCCATCTCAGCTCCCCTGTGAGCACCTGGCTGGGTGCCTCACCTGACTCAGACAGGAGCCTCTGGTAATGGCCGCTTTACTCACCCACGCACACCGTCTGTATTTCAGAGTCAGGTGTTGTCGGAGTTTGGATCTATTTATTCTGCTTCAGTAATTGGGATGGCAGTATGTCCAGCTGACTGCAGGTCCCTCACAGGGGGTCAGGGCACTCACATGCAACACACAGCCTGCCATGCCTTCCTGATTAAATATGAATGTGCTCTGTTCAGTTCTCCAAAACACACTGGTTTGGAATGGCTGGCGCCTGGCGGGAATCTCATCTGCTACAGCCCAGGCAAGAACTGAGGACCCCGGGGCACACAGAGCCCTCAGCCTCCCGCACTGGCGGCTTTCCCTGTGTGGGTCGAAGTGAGAGAGCTCTGTTCTATCACACATCTGCGCTCAGCAGGCAGGCACCAGGACCACCTCGCTTTCCACAGTCGTTACTGTTGTTTGTGGAATTCTCTCCTCAGGAGAGATGTCACTGTAGAGTGGAAAGACTTGGCCACCTTAGAAGGCTCAGACTCCCCCCTCGATATTTACATATATATATGAACATATAAGTTATCTATATAGCTCAGATTCCCCATCAATATTATATATATATAAAATCATTGTGTATCATGACTGTAGCGATGAAATTAAAAGATACTTGCTCCTTGAAAGAAGAACTATGACAAACCTAAACAGCCATTACTTTGCCAACAAAACTCCTTTTTATCAAGACTATGGTTTTTCCCGTAGTCACATATGGGTGTGAGAGCTGAACAACAAAGAAAGCTGAGCACTGAAGAACTGATGCTTTTGAGCTGTGGTGTTGGAGAAGACTCTTGAGTGTCCCTTGGACTGCAAGGAGATCCAACCAGTCCATCCTAAAGGAGATCAACCCTGAATATTCTTTGGAAGGACTGAGGCTGAAGCTCCAATACTTTGGCCAACTAATGCAAAGAGCCGACTCATTGGAAAAGACCCTGATGTTGGGAAAGATTGAAGGTGGGAGGAAAAGGGGACAACAGAGGATGAGATGGTTGGATGGCATCACCAACTCCATGGACATGAGTTTGAGCAAGCTCCAGGAGATAGTGAAGGATAGGGAAGTCTGGCGTGGTGCCATCCACGGGTTTGCAAAGAGTTGGACATGACTGAACAACAACTGTATATACATCTTATATACCTGACGTGACGAGCTGACTCATTGGGAAAGACCGCGATGCTGGGATCCTGGGACAGCAGCTGAGAGGGCTCAGACTCTCCTCTGGATATTACATATATGCGGAAGGAAGAGCAGGGTCACCCCAAAGATGCCCACGTGCTGACCCAGCACCCCCTGGGACACACGGACTCTGCACATGTGGCTCGGTTAAGGACGCTGTCCTGCACTGTTGGCTGGACCATGTGAGGTCAGGGGGCCTCCTGTAAGGCAGCAGGAGGGTCCAGGAGATGCGCCGCGGGAAGCACTGGGACGAGAGAGGCAAGAGAGGGACCAGGAGCCCGGAAGTGCCGGCCCCTCCGGAAGCGGAAAGGAAGGAGGAAAGGCTGTCCCCGCGGAGACTGCGAGGAAGGCAGCCTGGGCGTGGCGCTTGGGTCCTGGGCTTGACCTCTGGAACCGGAAGATACGTGCGTTTAGGCCCCTCTCCTGCTCGCTTGTTCCAGCAGGAGGAAGCCAACACGGTGAGGAGCGCCCACCCCCGTGGGCCTGACCCCGCCCACGTCGGGGGCCCACCCTTGCCCGGGGCGCCCCCGTAGGAATCAGACGACACGTTCCGGACACGCGCGCTGCCCCGCAGGCCCTCCGGCGCGCGAGGCCGAGGCCCGAGGCCCGCCCTGCAGGGCCCGCATCTCAGCGTGTCCACGGGGCAGGACAGAGCCGCGCCGCTGCGGACGGGAGCGGGCGACCCCGAGCTCCGCCTCGCGCTGGACATCGCCCCCACCAGCGCCTCTGTGCCCCGCGGGGCTGAAAGCCTTGTGCCCGGCCCGCTGCCCGCCTCTGAGCGCGGGCCTGCCCGGGGGACCGCTCCACTGGGCGCTCTTCAGAGAGCGGGGCAGGCGGGTCAGAGCGGAGCTGAGCAGATGGGCCGGTCGGGAGGGGAGCGGCTCTGGCTGCCCCGCTCAGCCCGACGCGCAGCAGCTTGTGGGGCGGGCGCCCTGCCCCGCGGCCAGCCGGCGTCCTGCCCGCCTTCCCCAGGGGCCTGCNAAAGTATTGGAGCTTCAGCCTCAGTCCTTCCAAAGAATATTCAGGGTTGATCTCCTTTAGGATGGACTGGTTGGATCTCCTTGCAGTCCAAGGGACACTCAAGAGTCTTCTCCAACACCACAGCTCAAAAGCATCAGTTCTTCAGTGCTCAGCTTTCTTTGTTGTTCAGCTCTCACACCCATATGTGACTACGGGAAAAACCATAGTCTTGATAAAAAGGAGTTTTGTTGGCAAAGTAATGGCTGTTTAGGTTTGTCATAGTTCTTCTTTCAAGGAGCAAGTATCTTTTAATTTCATCGCTACAGTCATGATACACAATGATTTTATATATATATAATATTGATGGGGAATCTGAGCTATATAGATAACTTATATGTTCATATATATATGTAAATATCGAGGGGGGAGTCTGAGCCTTCTAAGGTGGCCAAGTCTTTCCACTCTACAGTGACATCTCTCCTGAGGAGAGAATTCCACAAACAACAGTAACGACTGTGGAAAGCGAGGTGGTCCTGGTGCCTGCCTGCTGAGCGCAGATGTGTGATAGAACAGAGCTCTCTCACTTCGACCCACACAGGGAAAGCCGCCAGTGCGGGAGGCTGAGGGCTCTGTGTGCCCCGGGGTCCTCAGTTCTTGCCTGGGCTGTAGCAGATGAGATTCCCGCCAGGCGCCAGCCATTCCAAACCAGTGTGTTTTGGAGAACTGAACAGAGCACATTCATATTTAATCAGGAAGGCATGGCAGGCTGTGTGTTGCATGTGAGTGCCCTGACCCCCTGTGAGGGACCTGCAGTCAGCTGGACATACTGCCATCCCAATTACTGAAGCAGAATAAATAGATCCAAACTCCGACAACACCTGACTCTGAAATACAGACGGTGTGCGTGGGTGAGTAAAGCGGCCATTACCAGAGGCTCCTGTCTGAGTCAGGTGAGGCACCCAGCCAGGTGCTCACAGGGGAGCTGAGATGGATCTGCAGTCCTGATGATCCAGGCCATTTTCCCAACTTAGATGTGATCCAATCTCTTATTCAAAAATCTTCCATCTTTGCCATTAATGGCTAGGCTCTTTTTTAACTTTAAAAAAGTTTAATGACAAATTAACTTTTACATTTTGAAAATACTAAAACCCTCCACAATCTTCCCTTGCAGCCCTGTATTTAATGGCCTTTGGTCATTACTTCAGAAGCAAGAAACGGAGCTTTTTACTGAAAGGAATGGCTAAAAGTAAACATTCATATATGCAAGGCACTGCTGCTGCTGCTAAGTCGCTTCAGTCGTGTCCGACTCTGTGCAACCCCATAGACAGAAGCCCACCAGGCTCCCCCGTCCCTGGGATTCTCCAGGCAAGAGCACTGGAGTGGGCTGCCGTTTCCTTCTCCAGGAAATAGTTATTGTACACCATAATTGCTTTTCTCGTGTTTAAATTCTATTTTATTCATTTCTTATCATGTACAACTTAAATCTTAACCTGGCTCTTTCTGGATCCAAGTCAAGTACAGATTATTAATGTACCCTAAACTTTTCATGTCTGATTTTCCTTTATTGACGAAAAGGAGGAGGAAGGCTGTGAACGACGCATGCAGGGACGCCCGTGGCACATGGAGAGGAGGCCCAGCTGGGTGACGCTCGTCCTCTGATGTCTAGACTGTCTGCCTCCGCGTGGGCTCTGTTAGGAGTCCTCCTTCCATTCACGGCCAGCGAGGTCCTCGGCTCAGGTGTCTGTCACGCTTCTCTGGCAGGAGCCAGAGCAGACTCGAGGGCGCCCGTGGCCAGCGCTCTCGGCACCCGGTGACCCGCTCTCCGTAGTGCCACAGGAGCTTCCTCTCTAAAGCACGCTCCTAACGGCGCAGCTCCATCCTCCTTTCTCCTCCCCGAGAGTCAGACTTCAAACCCCTGAGGCGGTCAGCCAAGCCCCTTGAGTGGGTTCTCGCCGATGCTTTCTGCACCAGCGCCTCCATCCCCACCCGACATCCGACATGAGGGCCAGGTCTCCATCCATGTGGCCGTCCAGACACACTCAGCTGGGTCGCGGCTTCATGTCTGTGAACATCCATCCCCACGATTTACCTTTCCTTTTCCTGATGCTTTTCTAAAGATGGAATCGCCATCTTAAAAACCCAGCCTGTTTTGGAAATTCTCTTGCTTAGACTTCTCTGGTGTTGGCGAGAAATGAAGGTGGCGTTTGGTCCACACTTCAGGTCACCTTCGCACTGCACTGAATTTACCTTCTGTGTCCCTGCCTGGGGTGTAAACTTCTGAGGAGGAGGACTTGTGTCCCACGGGTCTTTCTGTCTCATCACCAAATACAACCTCTGGGACTCGAAAGCCAAATTAGAGCACGGCGACAAATGAGAGAAGGCACAGAGCGGCCTGGCTCGGCCTTCCCTACCGATGACGCGCGGCTGCTGCGCTGAGACGCAGCCAGAGCCGCCAGAGTGTGCACACGGGCGGTGCTCATCGCCC
>SJYV01055584.1:0-11608 GCA_006410875.1 Neotragus pygmaeus
TGAGCTTTAAGCCAACTTTTAAAATACTGTCAGAGGAATTCATGAAGGCTGAACCACTGGTGATGATACTTTTTAGTTTTAGAGACTATTCCCATCAGATTTCTTTGTATAATTTTTGTTTATCCTTGTAAAACTAAGGGCCAGATGAAGGAGAAAATCAGTCAACTTTGCTTCCCCGTGACTGTCTCACTTCTCACACCCATCTCATTTTTAGTTTGCTGCAGAATGTTGGAATTCACTGCAGCTCCACCTTCAAGTGCAGTACACACAACTAATTGTATCAATTCTTTACTTCTATCAGGAGCCAAAAAAAAAAAAAAGCAAATCACTTGCCCATGAAAGTGAAAAGCTCCTGAGGTGCATTGAGACTAATGAAGCCCTCCATTCACAGATCTTTTCACATGACGGAGACAGACAGAGAAGAAACCTGATATACACTCGTCAACTCTACAGAACGCAAAGCTATTCCCACAGTCCTAAAGATTTGCTACAGGTTGAGCTGCAAGCACAAAACATTCACCCAAATTCCTCCCACACCCACTCTATCCTCAGGACAGAATGGGCTCTTATAAATGTGTGCCCGTGGCGCTTTGAGAGATTTTCAAAGGAAGCAATCAGAACTGGCATTTCCACCTTCCCTGCAGGGGCAACCTTCTATACAGCTTGAAAGAAATAATGGTATTTTTTTCCCCTGAATATAAAAGAGCATTAGTGTAGGAAACTTTAAAATGCAAAAAAAGGTAAGAAAAAATAAAATCACAGAATCCTAAAAATTTTGGTGTAAATCTTTCTAGGCTTCTATGCATCTTTTTGATGATGGAAATACATATATGATGAAAAAGAACATAAGTCTACATTTGCTTGATACATTGAATCTTTCACTGTATAACATGAATATGTTCCCACTTCACTAAATATTATTTCAGATCAGCACTTGAGATGATTATATAATGTTATATTACAGAGTGGTGTTATGATTTATTTAACCAATTAAATCCCAGTGGCTGGACATTAATCCCAATTTTCTGCTATTAAGATCAGTACTTCATGAAGTATCTTGTGTACAGATCTTGGCAAACTTCAGCAATAAATTCTTAGGCATAAATTTGAGGATGTTCAAATGCATGCCCATTTGAAAGGTTTCTGACATGCAACTTTAAACATCAATTTTCAGCCTTCCTAATCTTGCCAAACATTGCAGATTATCTTAAGGAAAATACTTTGCCAATTTGATAAAAGAAACATGTTATTTATGAGGTTGAATGTTTTTCCTCTTTTGTTCACTATTTACATTTTTTGTTTGTTTTGAGTGTTTATATTGTTTCCCTAACTGAAAACTATTCATCTTTTTCTTTTTGACAAAGAATATCTCTTGAAATATTAAAAATATTTTATATCTCTGCTAATATATTGACAAGTTTTTCCTGGCTTTCCATTTGCCTTAAAAACATATTTTTGATTTTTTTTTAATGTGCAGAAGTGTTTCATTTTTATGCAGTACAAGCAGTCTTCTCCTTTATATTTTATGACTTTGGTTATATAGACTTAGAAAAGCTTTCTTTATATCCCATAAACTTTTGTCAACAAATCATAATCACATATTGCCTTGTGATAGCTCTTTCATTGTTGGGCAAGCCATAAACAGTAACTGAAGGCCAAGACCAGCTCTTATGCTTGCTTCCTCCTTACATGTCCTGCAGTTAGTAGATCATGATCCAGTCACTAAGCACATGTATTAACTGAGCAGCTACTACATTCCAGGGTTCTTAAATATAGGCAAAACACACACTGGACCCAATTGCTCCTTCGTGAATTCCACCAGCACACACGGTATAATGAACACACATGAATAGTGCAAAGACCAGGGCAGAAAAGTAACAGTGATGAATCAAAGAAAAAATCCTGTTCTTGAGAAATTTATAGTCACTGGACTCCATGTATATATATAGAGAGAGTTGGGCAACTCCATATATTCTCAAGAATATATATAAATATACTTGAGGGATTAAAGAGAAGTAAGATTTAAAAGAGTTCTAGTGGTTAGGACACCATGCTTACACTGCAGGGGCACAGGTTCAATCTCTGCTCAGAGAACTAGACCCCACATGCTGCAACTAAGACCCAGTGCAGCCAATTAAATGAATATTTGTTTAAAAAAGAAATGACCCCAAAACATAGCTTAAAAAAATCTATTTCATCTACCCATCAATTTGGGGGTTAGAAATTCAGAGGCAGCATATAGCAGGAAAATTTGTTTCCTACTTTACAATTTTGGGGTCTGAGCTTGGAAGACTCAAGGGTTGGGAGCAACATGATGGCTGGGGCTGGAACCACCTGGAAACGTCCTCTTTTATAAATCTGACAGTTGACTCTGGCTAATCACTGGGACCTCAGCAGAGGCTGTCAACTGAAACATTTAATGTGGTTTCTCCATGTGGCTTGAGCTCCTTATACCATGGTAGTTACATGGCAGCTCAGGGCTTCAAAAGGTGAGACTATCAGTAAACAAGGTATTTCCTAACTTAGCCTCAGAAATCATTCCCATCTCATTCTCTGGGCTACCAGAGAGTTAGAGCCTGCCAGGATTCAAGGTGGGATGAGAGGGTGGTTGATATAGATCCCTTCTCTCCATGGAAAGAGTGTGAAGACCACATTGTAGATAAGCATAGAGGATGGAGACATCACTGTTGGGGCCAACTCTGGAAAACACAATCTTCTACAAGACAGTATTAATTTAGGGCTTTGTCACTGGATGAGGTCACTTAGGAATTGAGTATAGGCAGAGAAAAGAAGTCCTGGATTGAGCCCTAGGTATCAACATTTAGAGATTTGGAGGAAGAGCCAGTGGGCAGAAGCAAGGCTGGAGCAAATGCCATATCTTGCTGCAGCTGCCATTTTCTGCTGAGATTCCTTAGGGACCAGGGTCAGAGCATGTTCTTGCATCAGCATCATTTGCAAGCCGGGGCCAGGACCAGCCCTCCCCAAATGGACACTGCCTGGAGGCTCTGCTGAGCCTAACTCCTCAGCCCCACCAAGGTGATCAGAGGGTCCCTACCTGTGAGCATTGACTCAGTACACTTAATCTTTTTTTTTTCCCTTTGTTGATGACTTTATTTTTTTTTTAGCATAAGAGCTTTTTTTTTTTTTTTTACTTTACAATACTGTATTGGTTTTGCTTATTTCATGACACAAGGCAAGTTAGAGAGGTTAGTGGAACTTAGATTTCCCCTGTAAGGAGGGGAACCCCAAGTCCAAACAAACCCACCCTTTTAGAAAACCTATTTTTGCCTCTTCTTCAAGAGCTAGAATATCCTCCAATTTATTCAAATCCAAAGAAAATTTACCATCCATACAGTAGCATCTGGATTGAGATTTAATTTGACTTCAATTTTCTCTAAGTAAAGTGGGCAGAGATTGACATCTTGGAGAATTACCAAAACTAAGAGTCTGCCTCCAGGAAACTAAGCTGCCAGGAGTCCCCTAAGTGGCAGGTCCCAGGAGATAATACAAAAGAATGAAGTTCCTCTTCACACGGACCCTGCTATAGCACTTAAAAGAAACAGACCATGTGTTGGCGATGGAGATTCTGTTACTATATAAATATCTTGCTGAAATGGGTCTGAACCTCTACAGAGATTTATAAAGAACAAGGCACGTGCTGTTCCTTAAACGTTATTTTTGCTCATGCAAACGATGCCCTGTTAAACCCAGTAATGCTTAACTACTAAGTTAAAAAACAACCACAGAGCTCTTTGGACCACTCCAGGGTACCCCTCACCGTTTAGAGGTTTTGTGTAATTCGTATATTGTACACAAGAAGACTTGACCTGGAGCAGGCAGCAAGAAATGTGTAATTAGAAACACTTCCCAAGGAAATTAGGGTGACAAGTGAAGGCTTGAGGATTTCCACGGAAGCCTGGAGCTGCAGATATTCATTATAGGTACTTGGGAGGCTCTGCTGCCCTGCTGAAAACTGTGTCTAATTGCTGTGTGGCTGGATTCAGGCGTGGAGGCCCAGAGTCAGGAATGGTGTCTATGGCAACAAAATGCTCCATTTTTAAACTCTTCATTTCACAAAAAGAAATTGCTTAGGGTTTGTTTTTTTTTTCCCCCTCTTTCTTCCTACTAATTTAGAGTTTATATCAGCACAGATTACCCTCCAGGTCTAACATTTTTCCTGGTAGCTAATGACTAGCTGAGTTAAGTGCCTTTTGCTTTTACCTCTGGTGTTATCAGCTCCAGCCGATCATTAATTACTGCACCAGGAAGCGTTTTTTCCAATCAAATTATTGTTTAACCAAAACAAAAGAAAATGAACCCTTGCTGCTGTCAACAACAATTATCAATTCTCCTTGAGAGTCTAAATGGGAATAGTGAAAGTTTTACACTTAAGGAGATGTGTCCTTCTGGGTGGGAGGTTTGGTTAAGAAGGGCTTTCTCTAGATACAATGAAGTTGCCTAAAACACTTCTGAGGATGGTTCACTGTGGGTGAGAAGGATGCCGATCCCCAGGCAGGAAGACCCAGGAATCTTATACTCACACTTCCCTGGGCCTCCAGTCATTCTTCTTTAATGCCCATCTAACCTTGCTGTTGGGCTAGATACCCCAAATGCTTCTATGGGAGTGTCTGAGGGAAAAAGATTGATTTCAGGAGCAGTAAGTGAAACATGCATGCATAATAACAACCATGTTTCCTGAGTGTAGACAGCGTGCCCCATGGCTTACACACACACGATCCTGGGTGAATCTGGTAATGCACTCCCACCCCAAGAAGAGTACATTTGTATCCCTGTTTCACAGATAAGGAGACTAAGACCCAGAGAGGTTAACCTGGTCAACATCCACAACAACCTGGTCAATAGCAGAGTTCATACTTGTTTCCTAGTCTTTCCATCAGTGCTTTCATTCTGTTTTTAAATTTCTTTTTGTGCTAAAACACACTTGACATGAAATCTACCATCTTAGCCATTCTTAAGTGGCACTAAGTACAGTAGAGTGCAGTACAATGGCATTAAGTACTTTCACGGTGTTGTGCAGTCCTGGCCGCTGTCCATCTCTAGCACTCTCTTTATCTTGCAAAACTGAAACTCTGTCCCCATTCAACAATAACTGCCCATTGCCTTCTCCCCAGCCTCTGGCAACCACCGTTCCACTTCCTGTCTCTCTGAATTTGACTGCTCTAGAGACCGGAATCCAACAGTATCTGTCTTTTTGTGACTGGTTTGTTTCACTTAGCATGATGTCTTCAAGTTTCATTCACACGTTGTAGCATGAGCCAGAGTCTCCTTCTTTCCTAAGACTGACTAATATTCCACTGTATGTATGGACCACATTTTGGGGCCCATTCATCCATGGAAGGACACTCAGTTTGCCTCTCCCTTTTGGCAATGGTGAACAGACTGCTGTGTTTAACTCCCCACCCTTAAGATATATTGAGACTTGGAGAGTGAGTTTTACAGGAAGGTAAGCAGCCATGACTGCTTGACATGCCCCAACCTGGGCAGATCAGCCAAGTACCACATGGCACACTGGCCCTTGGAGAAGGTGCCACCTCACTGATAGGGGTGGAGGGGGCAGAGGAGAGTGATGCCAGAGGCCAAAACCTCCTGTAGTTCAGCCATCAATTGGAGAGCCACAGTGCCACGCTGGCACCCCTGATGAGGAACTTAGATATTCAATGCCTATGTGTTTTCTGAGCCTTCGTTTCTGGGAAAATCAAGGTTCTTCAATTCCAAACTGCTCAGTCCAGACCCGATTGCAGGATTCCTCAGCTGGACTATGCGTGCCATGGGACTCCATTGCTGTTCCACCAAGCCTTGCCTTCTACTTGGTGGTTCTAAGGGTGGCTGCAGATGAACAGTGTTCCCCCTCGAGGTTACCATCCTAAGGGTTTTAGAAATGGGAGGGGCATGTCTAGTTGTCCTAACGATCTGAATGAGGAACACTACTGACATTTAACATGTGGGGCCAGGCATGAAAGGCACCTACCGTGTGTGAGGCAGTCACCCAGGACAAAGGCTTGTCCTGCACCCTGAATCACTTCCTAATCTGTCATTAAAACATATATTGTAAGTAAACCAAAAAACCTCATTATAATCATCTGGGTCTAAAACCTAACTGTGTTTTATAAAGGAACAGAAAATAATTTTGCATGGTTTTTATATGCATTAGATTTTCCAGGAATACAGCTATTGAGTAGATTGAGGGAGACTTTTGTGTGTGTGTGTATCAGAACTTTACCTACAGTTACTCACCATTTTGGAAAATTACAGCAATGTCACTCTTAGTATTTGAGTTGCAAAAAAGTATATACAACTTTATCAGTTTCATTTGAATTGCCACCTTCAAAAGTCTACTTTGGGACTTCTCTGGTGGTCTAGTGGCTCAGACTTTGCACTCCCAAGGCAGGGGGCCTGGGTCAGGGAACTAGATCCCACATGCCTCAATTAAAGAGTCTGCATGCCACAACTAAGACCTGGCATAGCCAAATAAATAAATGGATAAATAATAAAAGCACACAAAGAAGTTATTGTTTTTTAAAAAGTCCACTTTAGGGTCCACCCCCACCCCATAGGCAGGGAAGGAAATGGCAACCCACTCCAGTACTCTTGCCTGGAGAATCCCTGGGACAGAGTAGCCTTGTGGGCTGCCGTCTATGGGGTCGCACAGAGTCGGACACGACTGAAGCGACTTAGCAGCAGCAACAGCCACCCCATAGGAGGGATGTCTACCCTAATTTGTGTTAAGTCTTCTGGTGTAGTCCTGCCCTAGCATTTACATAATGAAATATGTATTCTATTTTTATACATTTCTATTCTTTGATTTCTTCTTCTTTTATTTACTTTTTGGTTTTTATTTTTTTTTCTGAATAAGTAGTAACAACTTTAAACTCAAAGTGCTGAAATGCAAAAAATATTTTCAGCAACAAGATACAAAAAGTATGTATCTCATCATTGACATCAGCTGATTAAAAATGAGGCTGAAAAGTTCAATGTGTCTTTCTACATTTGAATCTTGAAAATCAATTCCCCCCAGAACTAATTTTTAAATAATTTCAGCAGACTTTTATTTTCAAAAATGGGACTCAATTTATATTTTCATTCTAAAAAACTGAAGGCAAAAATTAACTGGGTTACAGTATACAATGATAAACTCTAACAACAGAAAAAGATTTAAATATAAGAATTCTTTTTCAAACGTAAAGTCCACATACTGCAAACAGAAGACACGGTGTGGTGATTTCATTCTTAGTGAAGAGGAAATCTCACGTGGTAGGCACTCAATATTTGTTCAACTGGACCTAAAAGTTACATCATTCTATTTTAACACTTAAACAAAGTAGAGCTCATTCTTCTTCTTTTATACCCAGGGCATTATACTATTTTTATTTTAGACATTACCTGTATTGGTCTTTTAGATCACAAATCCTGGCAAAACTCTTGGGGCTTAATGTGTTTCAGAACTCACAATTTTCCAAATTTTAGAAAAGCAGCATGATGCACCTAGGATATGTTATAGAACCCCTCAGCAGTGTCTAGAATAGCATCCTGTAATCAATCACACACAGCAGAATGTATATACAGACACATGGAATGAGATCAATTAAGTCGGGAGATCAATCAATGAGTAGCTTCAGATCAGCTCAGAGTGAGAGTGGGTTTTGTTGACAAAATTTTAAAAACCAATTTAGGATTTTGAAACCATTTACGGATCGTGGCCCTCCATTATCTGTGGCTCTCAGAGATAGTGTTTATAATGAAGGGGGCGGTTTACCAAGGAGGAACTGGATCTGATAGGCTGCCAGCTCAGCTCCGCCCGCATCTCACAGTTAGTCTTTAGGTGGGGATGGGCTCCAAGTGAGGCCCTCCCTTCCTGAAGCCTCCTCTCTGTTCAAGTAAATGCGACCTGGTTGTTCCCCTTTCCAGTCGGTCAGTTTTGGACCTTTTTGAGCTCACTTTGTCAGGTAGCTGCCAACACACGCAATGCCCCCAGAGGTAACTGACCACGTGGTGGTTGCTCCAAACAGCACAGGGGGC
Source organism: Neotragus pygmaeus (assembly GCA_006410875.1). Lineage (NCBI taxonomy): Eukaryota > Metazoa > Chordata > Mammalia > Artiodactyla > Bovidae > Neotragus > Neotragus pygmaeus. Next base: position 8,038 of record SJYV01055584.1, read on the forward strand.
TTCCCTGGTGGCTCAGCGCTGAAGAATCTGTCTGCCAATGCAGGAGACTCGGGTTCGATCCTTGGGTTGGGAAGATCTGGAGACGGAAATGTCAACCCACTGCAGAGTTCTTGCTTTGGGAAATCCCACGAACAGAGGAGCTTGGTGAGCTATATTCCATGGGGTGGCTAAGAGTTGGACAGCCCTGAGCCCGCTAAGCAGATAGGTGTCCTATGAGCTCCTCGCCCTCCACTCTTATGTCCAAAGGTAAGTTGTTCTCTCTGCCTAAAATCCCGTCTTATCCCCCTTGTCTGCCAGGTGTTTTGTCTTGTTTTTAAATTTCTGGTCTACCGTAGTTCCCCAGTCAGGGATAGAACTCATGCCCCTTGCATTGCAAGCACAGAGCCTTAAGCCCTGGACTGCCAGGGAAGTCTGGGGGATTCCTCCTTAAAGCCCCAGACTAAATGTCATCTATTTATGGGACTTCCCCAAAGCTTTCCAACAGCATTTGACACCACCCTTAGGCAAGATCCCCTGGTAACTCTTGGTACTTTCATTCACTCTGGAAATGCGAATGCTTTTTTTTTTTTTTTTTTGAGTGTTTACTGTGTGCAGGGGACTGTGCTAGGTTGAAGAATGCAGACCCTATATGACCTTGGATTTCCTGGTCTCCCAAGGCGCTGCTCCCAGCACCAGCCGTTCATCAGCCTGTTGTCCTTGCCAGGGGAGCGGAGGTTCCCTCCAGCTCCTCTCCCAGAGCATTTCCTTTCCCACAGACAGGAACTCACATTTGTAGGGCAGCTTTGTGATGTGCCAAACACCCTGCAAAGTTCTGTTCTCTTCCGAAAGGGGCTACTGCTGTTGTGCCCAGCAGACCCAGTCCGGGGATAAATGTACTGTGTCTTCTCCTGAATTTTAATTTCAGAGATTTGGGAGGGGGAGTTCATTAGCATAACCTAAGTCAGTTAAAACCTTTTCACATTAAATCAATTGTGGATATACTTAGGGGCAGAACGCTCAATTAACCCACATTGTTCTTAATTTACTATTTGAAGAGATAATACATGTCCGTGAAGCAAAATTCAAAAGGTATCAAAGAGTTGAGAATGAAAAGTTACCCCTCTGTTCTCCAACCACCTGGCTTCATTCCCAGGAAGCAACCACTATTCCCATATTCTTGGGAATTCTCCAAGAAATCATCTCTACACAGTACAAGTAAGTATGTATGTGAGTCGTTATTTGTTATTTAGTATAAGGAGTATAAAATACGCATTGCCCCTGCAGCTTTCTTTTTTTCAGATGACACTACATCTTGGAGACTTTTTCATAAGTATTCATAATGAGTTATTTCATTCTTTCAACAGCTGCACAATTTTTCATTATGTGGATGTGCCAAAATTTGTTAACCAGCGCTGTGATGGTTTTTTCCAATAGTTTCCTATTACAAGGAACATTCCAACAAATATAATCCTGAATATTCTTCATCTGTACATGTGTTAGTATATCTGTAGGGCAGATTCCTGGAAGTAGGTCACATGGCAGAGTGCATGGTCCACGTGCTCTCTGAAGAGTGCTCCCAGTCTACACTTCATCAGAGTATCTGTTTCCGATCCCTTAACCAAGGCCCAATAGACAATGTGCTTTCAACCTTTCTGACCTTGGCCAATCTGATTGGTGAAACTTGTATCCCGTTAGAGTTTTCTTTTTCTTTTTTAATTATACGGAAGGAGGAGTATCCTTTTATTTTCTGAATGTGCAAGACCCACTTGTATTTCTTATTCTGGGAGCTATTTCTTCGTATCATTTGCCCATGTTTCCCCTGGATTGTTGGCTTTTCTTTAATTGACATTTAAGATTCATTAAAGTGAATTTGCAAATATTTTCCTCCTGTATGGTTGTCTTTTGATTAGTCTGGTTCCCTTGGCCCGCCCCTACGTGTACCACTTGTGGAATCTTAGTTTCTATGCCAGGGACTGATCCCAGGCCACCAAAATGAGAGCATCAAGTCCTAACCATTGGACCATCAGGGAATTCCCTACACTTTTTGTTTTTATTATTTTTAAAATCTTTTAAAAATAATCTTTGCCAAGCCATATGGCATGTGGTATTCTATAATAATTCCTCTACCAGGGATTGAACCTGTACCCCCTGCATTGGCAGCACAGAGTCTAAATCACTGGACCACCAAGGAAGTCCCAATTTACCTTTGCTTTCATTGCTCTTGGGTTTTATGTCATATTTACAAAGGCTTCTCCCCTATCTGAGCTGATTTTTAAAATATTCTCTCATTAATTCTTTTCACAAAAATTTTATTAAGTTCTGACACTGTTCCAAGCACTGCTTTAGGGGCTAGAGTTTTGGTGCTGAACAAGGCAAACCATGAGTACAGGTTCTGAGCTCTTTTGCTAAGGTCTTTGGCACTTTTCCTAACTACTTACGTGATTTCATTTTTTTGCATTTGAATCTTTTTTCCATTGGGAATTTAACCTGGTATAAACTGTGAGGGATCTACTTTTTTTTCCCAACTGGCAACCCAGTCAATCTTGGCATCACTGGCTAAATAATTTATCTTATCTTTACTAATTTGAGATGTCAGTTAACATATGCTAAATTCCCCTAGCTCACACATTTTTATGCTAAAAAAAAACTCAGATAAATGTTCTGCTTTCAGCATCACCAACAGACCCCTCAAGCTGTCAGTTTTCTCTTTTCTAACTTTTTTATTTATTTTATTTTTTGACATCGTGGTGCAGCATGTGTGATCTTAGTACCCCCACCAGGGATTGAACCTGCATCCTTAAAATGGAAGCACCAAGTCTTAACCACTGAATCACCAGGGAAGTCCTAGTCTCTTTTTTGCCTGTAGAAGCACTTGGTGGGAAGAGTGAGTACCAGCAATATCTTTTCATCCTCTCTGAAAGTGAAAGTGTTAGTCCCTAAATTGTGTCCGACTCTTTGCATCCCCATGAATTGTAGCCCACCAGGCTCCTCTGTCCCTGGGATATCCCAGGCAAGAATACTGGAGTGAGTAGCCATTCCCTCCTTCTCCAGGGGATCTTCCCGACCCAGGGATCAAACCCGGGTCTCTTGCATTGTGTGTGTGTTGAGGGGGAGGTGCAGAATTCTTTACTATCTGAGCCACCAGGAAAGCCTTTTCATCTTCTTTACTCTTTTTATTTATTTTTATTTTTTTGCTTTGCTGGGTCTTCCTTGCTGCCCAGGGCTTTCTCTAGTTGTGATGAGTGGGGACTGCTCTTTTTTGTGGTGCGAGGGCTTCTCATTATGGTGACTTCTCCTGTTGAGGAACACAGGCTCTAGGTGCACAGGCTCAGTAGTTGTGGGGCATGGGCTTAGTTGCTCCACAGCATGTGGAATCTTCCTGGACTGGGGATCGAACCCATGTCCCCAGCATTGGCAGGCGGATTCTAAACAATTGGACCATCAGGGAAGTCCCATCCTCTTTACTCTACAGTAGTAACCTCCAAGATAGAGTGTGTGTCTCCATTTTCCAAGCAAGGAAATCAGACCTAGAGAAGTTAGGCAAGTGTCCCAGTAGGACAGCAGAGCCTGGCGGGCTGCAGTCCACGGGGTC
>SJYV01055586.1:3262-15546 GCA_006410875.1 Neotragus pygmaeus
ATAAGTTGCTTGTATATTTTTGAGATTAGTTGTTTGTCAGTTGCTTCATTTGCTATTGATTTCTCCCATTCTGAAGGCTGTGTTTTCACCTTGCTTATAGTTTCCTTTGTTGTGCAGAAGCTTTTAATTTTAATTAGATCCCATTTGTTTATTTTTGCTTTTATTTCCAGTATTCTGGGAGGTGGATCATAGAGGATCTTGCTGTGATATATGTCGGAGAGTGTTTTACCTATGTTCTCCTCTAGGAGTTTTATAGTTTCTGGTCTTAGGTTTAGATCTTTAATCCATTTTGAGTTTATTTTTGTGTGTGGTGTTAGAAAGTGATCAAGATTCATTCTTTTACAAGTGGTTGACCAGTTTTCCCAGCACCACTTATTAAAGAGATTGTCTTTACTCCATTGTATATTCTTGCCTCCTTTGTTGAAGATAAGGTGTCCATATGTGTATGGATTTATCTCTGGGCTTTCTATTTTGTTCCATTGATCTATATTTCTGTCTTTGTGCCAGTTATATCTTAAAGTCCAACGAATTTTGGAATCTTTACCAAACACTATCAATTCTCTATATTTACTTTATTTTTGTGTTTCTTCTTTGGATTAGCCTTTTAAAGCATGTTTCCCACAAATAGAACATTAACAAAAGGAGTTAAGGATACAAAGGTAAAACTAGTATCAAGAGTAGGATGTTTTGAGTGGTATGAACCCTGAAGTTTGGGAGAATTTAAAAACAATATTTTAATATGTTAAGTAAAGGTAATATAAAATAAATTTAGTTAAAAAAAAGGGGGGGGAACCAACCATTCATTAGTTTGATTCATAGTTACTAATTGTGTTCAAAGTATCTAGTGGTTGAAATGTTGGGAATATATTAATGAATGAAATTTGAGATGATTCATTTAAAGAACTAACAACTCATTCCAAATGATCTCTTTTGCCATTATTTAAATACACACTGACATATAAAGGCAATAGAACAAAAGCCAGGTAACACCTGATACAGAAACTTCATACTCTTAATTTTCCTCTCATTCAAGGGCCCTTGTTTTATTTTGAGAGCATATTTCCACATTTTTGGCTTTTGGTAGTTTCAAATTGAGAATATCTTTCCAGATTGGCTTTTGATACTTTCATAGGAGATAAATCCAATGTCGTATTTTTGTTATTTCAAAAGGTATAGAAATATTTACTAGGCCAGCTATATTTTTTCTCTCATTTTATTTAGATTTATTTTCTCTCTGTAGTTTTTCCACCAAGGAAAATAAAGATCTGAAATTGTGCCACATTATTTCCAGTTTAAGTTTCATATAGACTCACTTTGTTTCTAGGAAGTTTGTATTTCTAGAATTTTATTTCCATGAAATAACAAACAGCTGTGCTATTATAAATAAGCATATTTCACTTGTTATCTCAGTATAAGAGACATTGACCAGTTCTGAGGAGGTCCGTTTTTAAAAATCAGTTCTGATGAGGTATCAGTAAATACACTCAACACTTTCTTCTTGTAAATCTCTGTTGCATTATGTCAAGTCATGCTTTCTAACTTTTCACATTATACAGTGCACTGATCCGTGTGTTTGTAGAACACAAACTGATCCATCAGTGTTTGTAAGCAAGAGGTGATAATCTGTTTTCTGAGAAGAGTGAAACAATTGGATACTTAGAATTCATGTTGCAATTGATTTGAAATATTGATTTAGCTAGTATATCTTAATGATTACCCACATATTCACTTTTCTACTTCTTGAATTATAGAAGTAAATATATCTGTTTTCCTGTATGATAAAAGCATTTCCCCACCTTTTCTTTAGCTAGGTACACCACTTTTCATCACTTCAAATACAGTATTATGTAGTTTTTGTTTTGGCTTCTGTAATTTTTGATTCTAAGTGATATATCTCGACCTGCACTGTGAATCAGTGTTAAGATTTTTTGTTCCCCTGAATACCTTTTACTGTCTATCTTAATAGTTGAAAGTGTGGCTCCTATGGAATTATCACCAAATAGCATCATCCTCCATTAAATATTATCATCTGTTCAGTAGCTCAGTCATGTACTACTCTTTACAAACCCATGAACTCTAGAACACTAGGCTTCTCTGTCCTTCACTGTCTCCTGGAGTTTGTTCAACTCATGTCCATTGAGTCTGTGATGCCATCTAACTATCTATCTCATCATCTGTCCCCACTTTCTCTTTTTACTGTCAATCTTTCCTGTCTTCAAAGTGTTTTCCAAAGAGTCAGGTCTTCACAACAGGTGGCCAAGTTTCAGCATCAGTTCTTCCAATGAATATTCAGTACTGATTTCCTTTAGGCTTCATTGGTTTGATCTCCTTGCAGTCCAAGGAACTCTTGAGTCTTCTTCAGCCCCACAGTAGATAAGTAAATGCCACCTACTTATCCCAATTAAACATTTTCCTTTTAAAGAAGAAAAGCTTATTTTAAGGAAATAGTTTCCTGTCTAGCAGAGTCGAAACTTATTTTTAGCCATGATTAGAAGTACTTTTTTTCATTTCTTAAAACCAATTATTTACCAGAAACTCCTATTTAAGTTTCAGTATTAAATTTCATTATTGTTGATGTTGTCATCATTTTTATCACTCAGTGTTCATATAGTGTTCTATTTACTCATTGAAATGTATATATTTTTGACAAATGTAAAAATATACATTGTTTTATATTAAGATAATTTTAAACTTACAAAGGGTTATAAAAATAGTACGAGGAGTTTTCAGGTACCTTTAAACCAACTCCCTTTATGTTAACATCTTGCTTATCTACAGGTCAATTATCAAAATTAAGAAATTACTTTGGTATAATGCTACAAACTAAACTAGAGGATTTATTCACAGTTTGCCAGTTTGTTTGTTTGTTTTCCCATCAATAACCTCTTCTGGCTAAAATCCAATCCAGAATCCCCCATTGTGTTTAGTGTCACACTCCTTTAGCCTCCTCCAGCCTCGCCAGCCTTTGGTCTTCTCTTGTCTTGTATAGTCTTGAAACTTTCAAATAATGGGCTATTATGAGAAAATGTCCCTCAACTTGAATTTGGCTGATTACTTTCTCATTATTAAATTAAGGCTATACTTCATTAAGAAGATTCCTATGGCAGTTGTGTAACATTATTGCATACTATCAGGGGCTGCACTATGTTATATTATGCATATATTACTGCTGATGTTCATATCAATCATTTGTTTAAGGTGATATCTGCCAGGATATAAACTTACTATTTTCACCTGGAACTTATTAAAGTGTTTTGGGTAGATACTTTGAGATAATGCAAATACTCTAGTTCTACTTAAATATTCATCCCCTAAATTTGTCGTACAGCTGGATCTTGACTGCAGCAATTATTCTTAAGTTATTATGATGAAGGCTTTCTCTTTTTATCTATATCTGTGAGCCAAAATTCTTCTATAAGAAAGAGTTGCCTTTTCTCCTTGTGTTTTTATTCACTTTTTATTTTTATAAGTATGGGTTTACATTTTGGGCTCATTCACTTTGGCTATTATGATATTTTATTTACATTCACTCATTCAATTCTATGAATATATCAGTTTGTATATTCATTTCACTGGTTTTCTCTGATTTTGGATTTGTATTTTGATGTGTGTCATTAACTTTTAGAAGATTGTAGGCATTGTTTCTTCAAATATATTTTTTACTTCTTTCTCTCTCTCTCTCTCCCTCACACTTCTGGGGTTCAGAAAATACATACATTACTTGGATTGACAATGTCCCATGACTTTTGGATAGTCTTCTCTGGTACTATTTTGCCTACTTTATTCCTTGTGTTTCTGTTTGCACAATTTCTGTTGACCTATCTTCAAGTTCACTGAATCTTTTCTCAACTGTGTTTAGAGTTCAAATGAGCACATGCAAAGCGGCCCTCATTTCTCTCACTCTGGTTATTATTGGTAGCACCCATTTTATTCTTCACTGTAATTTTTATTTCTCTGGTGAAATTGCACATTTGAGTTTGCATATTTATCACCTTTTATAGTACAGCATTAACATATTATTAATGATAGTTATTTTACATCTTTTTTGGGATAATTTCTATATTCTTGTCTTAATTATATATGATTATAATGATTCCTTTGGCTTTTCAAGATGGGGCTTTTCTTGTCTTTTCATATATGCCTTGCAATTTTCTTGAATCCAGACATCCTATTCAGCATAGTAGTGATGATATTAAAAACTTATGCCCCACAATGGACATAGCTTTCCTTCTGATATTGTAGGTCTTCTTTCCTTTATTGTGGGTCTTTGAGATAATCTAGGTGGATATTAGACTAGGGCTGAGGGTTGCTGTTGCTTTGAATATCATCACTGTGTCCTAAGTATAATATTTGTTCTAAAAAATTTAAAATATATTTTTATGTGTCTTATATTCTTATGAAGCTGAAGAAAATACAGTTGATCTTTATTAACAAGAATATTGTTAATTATACACAAATTATTTTCTTTCTCCTTAAGAAAAGCCAAACCTAAATCTCAGTAAATACAGTGCTTTAAATAAACTACAATCTTACAGCATGCATTGTCTTATTCAGTTTTTTATTTCCATGCCATTGAAAAGTCTTCATAAAATAGACTTGAGAAGAAAGAAGACTGGTTAGAGAATAAATGAAATGGAATACATATGCATATATATAATAGATTCTATTAACTCAAATTGAGTAAATCTCAGTTGTATATCTATATTAATACTTTTATTCTTTAAATTGAACATAAAGTAATTCAAATATCATTACTAAGAAATGTCTACTATTACCTAATATCCTTGCCTTTAAATGTATAATTCTAGTAAATTATTGTTTTCAGTTCAGTTCAATTCAGTTGCTCAGTCGTGTCCAACTCTGTGACCCCAGGAATCACAGCACGGAGATCACCCAAACTCATGTCTATCGAGTCAGTGATGCGATCCAGCCATTTCAGCCTCTGTCATCCCTTCTCCTCCTGCCTCCAATCCCTCCTTGCATCAGAGTCTTTTCCAATGTGTCAACTCTTCACGTGAGGTGGCCCAAGTATTGGAGTTTCAGCTTTAGCATCAATCCTTCCAAAGAACACCCAGGGCCGATCTCCTTTAGAATGGACTGGTTGGATCTCCTTGCAGTCCAAGGGACTCTAAAGAGTCTTCTCTAACACGACAGTTCAAAAGCATCAATTCTTTGGTGCTCAGCTTTCTTCACAGTCCAACTCTCATGTCCATATATGACCACAGTAAAAACCATAGCCTTGACTAGATGCACCTTTGTTGGCAATGTATTGTCTCTTCCTTTGAATATGCTATCTAGGTTGGTCATAACTTTCCTTCCAAGGATTAAGCATCTTTTAATTTCATGGCTGCAATCACCATCTGCAGTGATTTTGGAGAAACAAAAAAACTTTTCAGAAAGTTTAAAAATTTTGGAAAAAATAAAGTTGACACTGTTTCCATTGTTTCCCCTTCTATTTGCCATTAAGTGATGGAACCAGATGCCATGATCTTAGTTTGCTGAATGTTGAGCTTTAAGCCAACTTTTTCACTCTACTCTTTCACTTTCATCAAGAGGCTTTTTAGTTCCTCTTTCTGCCATAAAGGTGGTGTCATCTGCATATCTGAGGTTTTTGATATTTCNTCAAATGAGCACATGCAAAGCGGCCCTCATTTCTCTCACTCTGGTTATTATTGGTAGCACCCATTTTATTCTTCACTGTAATTTTTATTTCTCTGGTGAAATTGCACATTTGAGTTTGCATATTTATCACCTTTTATAGTACAGAATTAACATATTATTAATGATAGTTATTTTACATCTTTTTTGGGATAATTTCTATATTCTTGTCTTAATTATATATGATTATAATGATTCCTTTGGCTTTTCAAGATGGGGCTTTTCTTGTCTTTTCATATATGCCTTGCAATTTTCTTGAATCCAGACATCCTATTCAGCATAGTAGTGATGATATTAAAAACTTATGCCCCACAATGGACATAGCTTTCCTTCTGATATTGTAGGTCTTCTTTCCTTTATTGTGGGTCTTTGAGATAATCTAGGTGGATATTAGACTAGGGCTGAGGGTTGCTGTTGCTTTGAATATCATCACTGTGTCCTAAGTATAATATTTGTTCTAAAAAATTTAAAATATATTTTTATGTGTCTTATATTCTTATGAAGCTGAAGAAAATACAGTTGATCTTTATTAACAAGAATATTGTTAATTATACACAAATTATTTTCTTTCTCCTTAAGAAAAGCCAAACCTAAATCTCAGTAAATACAGTGCTTTAAATAAACTACAATCTTACAGCATGCATTGTCTTATTCAGTTTTTTATTTCCATGCCATTGAAAAGTCTTCATAAAATAGACTTGAGAAGAAAGAAGACTGGTTAGAGAATAAATGAAATGGAATACATATGCATATATATAATAGATTCTATTAACTCAAATTGAGTAAATCTCAGTTGTATATCTATATTAATACTTTTATTCTTTAAATTGAACATAAAGTAATTCAAATATCATTACTAAGAAATGTCTACTATTACCTAATATCCTTGCCTTTAAATGTATAATTCTAGTAAATTATTGTTTTCAGTTCAGTTCAATTCAGTTGCTCAGTCGTGTCCAACTCTGTGACCCCAGGAATCACAGCACGGAGATCACCCAAACTCATGTCTATCGAGTCAGTGATGCGATCCAGCCATTTCAGCCTCTGTCATCCCTTCTCCTCCTGCCTCCAATCCCTCCTTGCATCAGAGTCTTTTCCAATGTGTCAACTCTTCACGTGAGGTGGCCCAAGTATTGGAGTTTCAGCTTTAGCATCAGTCCTTCCAAAGAACACCCAGGGCCGATCTCCTTTAGAATGGACTGGTTGGATCTCCTTGCAGTCCAAGGGACTCTAAAGAGTCTTCTCTAACACGACAGTTCAAAAGCATCAATTCTTTGGTGCTCAGCTTTCTTCACAGTCCAACTCTCATGTCCATATATGACCACAGTAAAAACCATAGCCTTGACTAGATGCACCTTTGTTGGCAATGTATTGTCTCTTCCTTTGAATATGCTATCTAGGTTGGTCATAACTTTCCTTCCAAGGATTAAGCATCTTTTAATTTCATGGCTGCAATCACCATCTGCAGTGATTTTGGAGAAACAAAAAAACTTTTCAGAAAGTTTAAAAATTTTGGAAAAAATAAAGTTGACACTGTTTCCATTGTTTCCCCTTCTATTTGCCATTAAGTGATGGAACCAGATGCCATGATCTTAGTTTGCTGAATGTTGAGCTTTAAGCCAACTTTTTCACTCTACTCTTTCACTTTCATCAAGAGGCTTTTTAGTTCCTCTTTCTGCCATAAAGGTGGTGTCATCTGCATATCTGAGGTTTTTGATATTTCTCCCGGCAATCTTGATTCCAGCTTGTGCTTCTTCCAGCCCAGTGTTTCTCATAATGTATTCTGCATCTAAGTTAAATGAGCAGGGTGACAATGTCCAGCCCTGACGTACTCCTTTTTCTATTTGGATCCAGTCTGTTGTTCCATTAAAGAATGGTTTTTTACAGTGTATGATTATAAGGCATATGTACTTCCAAGGAAATCCCTGAAGTAAAAAACAAATTGCAGGAATAACTAAATAAAGGAATTTTACAAATAATTTAACACAGGCAGAGAGTACTTCTCATATATATATATATTCACATATATATTTTAATTTTGATATTAAGTCAGCTTATGTTTTGACTGTAGAATTAGATTGAATTTGTTTTTCAGAAGAAAAAACAAAAGGAATATACAGGGCATGTGGTGATTCAGTATATGCAAAACAAATGAATTGTCTTCAGTTCCTTACCACCATANTATTCACATATATATTTTAATTTTGATATTAAGTCAGCCTATGTTTTGACTGTAGAATTAGATTGAATTTGTTTTTCAGAAGAAAAAACAAAAGGAATATACAGGGCATGTGGTGATTCAGTATATGCAAAACAAATGAATTGTCTTCAGTTCCTTACCACCATAATTTTAGGATGTTTAATAAATAATTTAACTAGTTAATGAAAATAAACTTTAGCACTTGATTTAAAATACTAAGATATTTAAAACTCATTAAATGAGTTCTAAACTTGTCCTACTTATACAAGGAAATAAAATTCTACTAAAGCTATTCTCTCAAATTTGTTATTAGTTGTTTATGAATAATTTATGATATATTGAATCTATAGATTAATTCATAATGTTAAAAATAGTGATATAAAATATTTTTGCTTTCAATTTTGTAAAAGTATTATACAGTCATCCCTCAATGTTCATAGTGAATTGATTCCAAGAAACTACCTAAAGATATCAAAATTTGTTGGTGCTCAAATTGCTTATATAATATGATGTGATATTTACATATAACTTACATATTTCCTCCTATTACTTTAAATGATTTCTAGATTACTTATGATGGCTAATACAATGTAAATGCTATGTAAATAGTTGTTGGCATGCAGGAAATTCAGGTTTTGCTTTTTGGAACCTCTTAAAATAGTTTTCCTGTACAACAACTAGATTTGATGGTCATTGGAATAGAGGCTAACTGGGTAAATGTTATTAATCTTGTTGGTTATCCTGTTTGTTTTTGTTAATGCTATGGCTGTTGGGCCTTGTTTAGTCTAACATACATATTCGGAACAGAAAAAGGTTAATTCTTGAAGTGAGACATCACTGTGTGGTGAGACATCACCACACAGAAATTCAGGGAAATTTATTTTCCATTTTTTTACTGACGAAACTGAGAGGCAGGCCATTTTTAATGGTTTTTGTTCTTTGTTTGCTTTGATGTAGCTATTAAAAGATGGCTGCAAAGAGGTCACTTCTGCCAATGTCCTCATGTTGTATGTACTTAGGAGCCACAGCAACATTGGTTCCTGTGTATCCATGTTAGTGTATTTCTCCATGTATCCTCACTACTGTCCTTCTCCATGGGTGAAGCCTGAACCTTGGCATTATACAAAATTTTCATCTCTGAAATTTCACACCTTCTTATCACAACTGATTCCCAGTTAAGTTAGTTTCAATACAGTGAACACTCTCCCAATGTTATAGTCCTAGTCTAGAATTCTGCCAAAACTAGAAACTAGGATAAGGAGTTGTACTCACCTCAGAGAATAGGAGTGAAGGATGTGTAAGCATGAGAGAATGAGAAGTTAATATTAGTTGTGTTGTTGAGCATGTTATCAGGGTTGCTGGACAACTGGGGATTAATCAAGTGAGACCAATGCCTACCTGAGACCATTCGGTGTAGATGGAAACTACTTCTCAGAACTGTGCACTAGAGTACCTGACAGGAAGAAATATTTATGGGTTTCTGTTCCCATTGATTGATGATTAGCGATAGTATTAACACATTTTAGTTAAAGAGGGTAAGTGATAAAAATGATTTGTCAAAGTGGAAGAATAAAGATAATACTGAAAACCTTGCTTAAGGAGTATTCATCTTTATTAAGAGTATTCTACATACATAACACTTCCCAGGTGGCTCAGTGGTCAAGAATCCACCTGTGAATGCAGGAAACACAGAAGACATGGGTTCAGTCCCTGGGTTGAGAAGATCCCCTGGAGGAGGAAACGGCAACCCACTCAAGTATTCTTGGCTGGGAAATTCCATGGACTGAGGAGCCTGGTGGTCTATGGTCCATGGTGTGACAAAGAGTTGGACATGACTGAGCAACTGAGCATACACAACAATGCATGTACATATGCACAAAATACAAATATGCATATTTATATATGTGTATATATATATATTTTTTTCCCTTGGAAATGCATTCAAGATTATTTGCCTGCCAATGCAATAAATTATCTCTTTCTCTCATTAAAATTCTTACTCATTTTTCTGTCTCTGTTTTAGAAAAACGAAGCTTAATTATAAAACATTCATATTTAACAAAATACTTTAGATAATAACAAAAAAAGTGAGCATGCGGACATAACATATGAGTCAAATAGGTACTCACTTATGAAACATCTGACATATCAAATAGATGTCTGAGTTTACATATGATTGTAACAATGCTGCTGCTGCTAAGTCGCTTCAGTTGTGTCCGACTCTGTGCGACCCCATAGATGGCAGCCCACCCAGCTCTCCCATCCCTGGGATTCTCCAAGCAAGAATACTGGAGTGGGTTGTCATTTCCTTCTCCAGTGCATGAAACTGAAGTCGTGTCCGACTCCTAGTGATCCCGTGGACTGCAACCTACCAGGCTCCTCCATCCATGGGACCTTCCCGGCAAGAGTACTGGAGTGGTTTGCCATTGCTTTCTCCCACAATTTCAAATACAGAATGAGGATTACCTGAGCTATAAAGTAAAAGATAAATTTCAAGGTTGAAAAGAAAAATATAATTGTAAATGAAAATAGATATAGTTTGATGAAATACTTTGCAGGGAATAAATCCTGGAAAGGTGAAGAATGACTCTGAATAGAATATGTCATAACTTGTGTGTAAACCAAAATATGACAAAAAGCATGAAATGGAAGATTGGATAAACAAGAAATGTTTTGCTGTCATAAGACATTTTGTTTATGAAACAAAGAATTCCAAAGAATACTATAAAATATTTAGGCAGCATAAATATTTTTTATACATTTGGGAGACAACTTATGAAATTGGTTTTCCCTATTACAGAAGTTAGAAATTCTTTTAAGATTTTAAATATCTGTTTTTTTTCTCCTTTGAAACATAAAAAAAAAAAAAAAAACTTATGTGAAACTATAAAAAGTAATTTCTATTGTTGCCTAGTACGTACCCAGTAATTTGAGTGATTTTTTTTCTCATTTTCTCCTCAAAAAGCATCCCTTTTATTGTTTTCTGTCTCAGGAATGAAAAAATCACCTATCGTGTATTGTCACAAGCCTTTACATTTTCTTCTCCCTTATCCTATGTACCTGTAATTCTTCACTAAAGCATACTGATTTGATTTTTTTTTCTTGAATCAGTCACTCCTCTGTGTCCTTTTGAAAAAAAAAAAAAAAAAAAAGGTTTGCATTTCTGTCAAACCCTGCCTTGGGTATTGTGATAATGATCTAATTGATCTGAATACATGCATAGTGGATGCCATAATTGTTTGTCATTTTACAGTAATGATACAAAAGTCAGAGCATGTCACCAATACCTGCTGTTTACCATCTTATTTGCTCCTAAAATAAAGGCTTGCGTTATAAAGCCTCACTCTTCTAGATCTTCTAGATCACAGGCTAATATGCTTGCCTGAAGAGTTCAATGGAGAAGGGAATGGCTGCCCATTCTAATGTTCTTGCCTGAAGAGTTCCGTGGACAGAGGAGCCTGGCAGGCTACTGTCCATGCGTTGCAGAGTCAGCTGGACATGACTGAGTGACTATCACTTTTTCTTTTTCACTTCTAGGATCACAGTTACTTGTCTATATGCCTATAGGGCAAATCCCTGCTTTTTTTAACTTCAGTTCTCATGCAAACCTTTTGGATATGAAAATTTTTCCCAGAGAAGGGTACCTTCATTTAGCACAAAGAACAATAATATAAAGCATCTGCCCACAATGCGGGAGACCTAGGTTCGATCCCTGGGTCGGGAATATCCCCTGGAGAAAGAAATGGCAACCCACTCCAGTATTCTTGCCTGGAGAATCCCATGGATGGAGGAGCCTGGTGGACTACAGTCCACGGGGTCACAAAGAGTCGGACAGACTGAGCGACTTCACTTCAAAGTCCATCAGCTTAGTGAATAAAATATATATACTGTGTACTAACCATATGTCAAGATTATATACATTTTTTTCATCTATATTTGAAGACAGTAATACCTGTATAGNGGGGTCACAAAGAGTCGGACAGACTGAGCGACTTCACTTCAAAGTCCATCAGCTTAGTGAATAAAATATATATACTGTGTACTAACCATATGTCAAGATTATATACATTTTTTTCATCTATATTTGAAGACAGTAATACCTGTATAGCTTTGAAAAATGTTGTGGAAGTTAACTAAGATACTATGAAGTAAAGTGCCTAGAACAGTATTGGAGCTAGAGTAAATTCTCATGAAATGTTCATTTTTACAGAAGGAACATTGTGGTGATTAATATCACTGCTTTTGGAGACAGACTCCATGTACAAAATTCCTGTCTGACCTAGGATTTGCAAGGCCTTGAGTAAATTATTTAAATATCTACCTCAGTATTTTTAAATATAATTTAGGGATAATATTTTCATACTGTTCATACTGTTCATGGGGTTCTCAAGGTAAGAATACTGAAGTGGCTTGCCATTCCCTTCTC
>SJYV01055593.1:0-12318 GCA_006410875.1 Neotragus pygmaeus
AAAAATAAATGACCCAATCAAAAAATGGGCCAAAGAACTAAATAGGCATTTCTCCAAAGAAGACATACACATGAAAGATGACAAACACATGAAAGATGCTCAACATCACTCATTATCAGAGAAATGCAAATCAAAGCCACAATGAGGTACCACTTCACACCAGTCAGAATGGCAGGGATCCAAAAGTCTACAAGCAATAAATGTTGGAGAGGGTGTGGAGAAAAGGAACCCTCTTACAGTGTTGGTGGGAATGCAAACTAGTACAGCCACTATGGAGAAGAGTGTATCTGACATTTTAAATCAATTAAATTAGGCATTATCAGTAAAGAAAATTAAGAGAGAATAAAACTCAGTTCCTCAAACCCATTAAGCACATTTCAAGTACTCAATAGCCACATATGGCTGGTGTCTATCATATGAGACAGCATGGATTCTAGAAATTTCTATAACCAAATAAAGTTCTACTGGTACAATGCTGACACAAAAGATTGTCTTCATGGCCATAGGGCTGGGGTCTGCAAACTTCTATGTAAAGGAATACAAAGTAAATACTTTAGGTTTTACATATTGTATGCTATCTCTATTGTATATCCTTGATCAGTTGTTAAGTTGTCTGACTCTTTGCAATCCCATTGACTGAAGTACACCAGGCTCCTCCACGATCTCCTTCAGTTTGCTCAAACTCATGTCCATTGAGTCGATGATGCCATCCAGCCATCTTAAAATCGTCTGTCACCCCCTTCTCCTCCTGCCCTCAATCTTTCCCAGCACCAGGTTCTTTTCCAATGAGTCAGCTCTTGCATTAGGTGGCCAAAATACTGGAGTTTCAGCATTATATATTTAATAATGCATTGTAAAAATGTGCCTACAATGCCTAATGCCCATTGTAAAAGTAATGCATTATTTAATGACATGGTAAGGTGTTTGCATATTAAGGGAAACATATCTGGATACTTAATAAAATGTGTGCATTGATTCACATTTGGAAAAAATAGTAAATGAAGAGGAAAGCTATACATACAGTATAATATGCAAAGGGCTAGTGAGTGTAAAGTAGTATTAATACTGTTTGAGAAACAGGTGGGATGTGCATATAAGTGTGTGTTGGATTTGTTTAGGAATACTTAACATTTATGTTATCATTTAAACCAGGGGAATGGGTGAGATCATGCTTGGATAGTGTAAAGTGAGAAAAGGGGCCTACGTAAGAAACTTCACACAGAGTTAGCATTTAAGGAATAGATCAGAGCAGTGAATCTGGCAGTAAAGTTTGAGAGTTGATTCCCAGAGATGTTAGAAGAAAATAAAGAATGTGTTGTGGACAACAGGAGAATAAAGTATTTCTAGAAGCCAGTTGCATTCAATCAGACCATGGCTGAGACATTAAGACAAGGCTGTGAGTGTTCACTGGTTTTAATAATAAGAAAGCTGCTAATTGTGGTTTAAAAAAAATACTCAAATTGTGAGATGGGAAACATGGGGAGATGGAAGTAGTCAATGCAGATCACAATTTTGAGAAGTTTAGGAATGAAGGAGTGAAGGAATGAAATGGCTAAGCAAAAAGGAAATTGGGTTGGAAGAAGCTTTTCTTAACTAGTCTGTGAGTGGTATGTTTTTAGAATGAAAAAAAAAGATTTTGCATCTATAAATGTTAGCAAAGAGCTAATAGAGAGAAAATGTTAAGCAGCAGTGGAGAGCACTCAGTCATCTCTGACTCTTTGCAACCTCATGGACTGTAGCCTGCCAGGTTCCTCTGTCCATGGAATTCTCCAGGCAAGAATACTGGAGTGGGTTGCCATTTCCGTCTCCAGGGAATCTTCCTGACCCAGGGATCAAACCCAGATCTCCTGTATTGGCAGGCAGGTTCTTTACCATCTGAGCCACCAGCAGAGCACAGTAGAGGCAGTGGGATATGCAATTGAAAATTCAAGTACTTATTGTACAATGAGAAATGAATACTAATTGCATTGTGTCTGGAAGGATCAAGCAAATGTTGGTTAAGAAAGTAGATCAAAGTGGGATGGGGCTGTGTTTTCTCTTAAAAGTATACTGAGGCTGAAGGTAATAGAGGTTTAAGAGTTGAAGTTGTTGCTATGCCTCCTGAAATTACTGAAAAACTTTATACCTATAGTATTTGATTTATTCATGTCACTAGTATTTTATTGAGGATTTTAAGAATATATGTTTAATATATTTTTGTTGTTATGGAGAAATATGGTTCAATATGTATGCATATGTATAAATGCATACATTATCAAGCTCTAATGAGCCTGGAACCAAAATTTGTTTCTCTTTTGTAAGGAATCTGTTTTGATTTGCTTTTATTTTTCTGACTAGATGATTGAAAGATGAATTATGTTTAAGTTTCAGAAATTTAATCAGGGCATGTGTAGGTGTTCATGTATATTCTCTAATTTTGCCCTTCCAATTTTTAAAGCTGAAGTCTTACTTCATTCAAGAAGGTTGTCTTCATGGATATTTTTGCATATTACTTTTGTTATAATTGTTCTAGTGTCTTCTACGGGAATACCAGTTGAGAAGCTTCACGGATTCCGTTTCTGCAGTAATTCTTTATTAGTGCTAGTATTGTTTGAGACCACATGCTGGTATTTTATTTTCCTGTAGGGTTTATTTGCTTTTGATGAAAGGTGTTAGATGGTGACTACAGTGTGATCTCATTTCCTGGAGTAAATATTTTTTATAAGCATGCTCTTATTCCCCTTCTTCAGTGCTAGGATAATCTCCTTATTTTATGCAGCATTCTTTTCATAATTATCTTAAAGTGAATTTCTTCAAAGCTTGTTCATAGGGTCCTCCTCACTTGTCTTCCAAAGCACTCCCAGCCATACCTGAGATCTCAGTGGAGCACCTGTTTGCTTTCCTTTAGGGTTTGTAGTTCTGTGATTCAGTGAGACTGAATTCTGTCAGTCTCACTTTGAAAGTGATTCTCTCTGATTTTCACTTGGTGAAAATTGCTCAGTTCATGGTAGATAAGTGGTGACTTTTCTTCCAGTGCTGAGGAAGGTTGCCCTAATTTCTGAGTTCCATGGCCAGCCCAGCAGGTACAGGAACGGCAGGGGGCAAGCAGCCTCACGTACATTAGTTCAAGTTACCTCATTTCCTCAAAGTCCTTACATGGTATTTGTATCACATGCTTTAGATTCTCTCCAAACACATTTACATTATGGAGCATTGCCATTATTTTAGTATAGTTGAGCCTTGTATTTGCTGTTTCATTCTTGTATAAATGATATATTTAGTCCTCAAGCAATCACTGAGCCTCACCTCCTGTGGCCTGTGAAAGTATTCATGAGTTTTACTGGCTTCATGGGAAAGAGAGTGACTAGGGGACATACTGCGGAAATGGTGTTATTGAAGAAGCAGATAGTTATGGAAATATTCTTGTCTCTCTTACTCCTTGTGAGCTATAACTTGAGAGGAATGTTAGTTCATTAAACCATTATGCCATTCATCTTTAACTTGGATTTAAGGCATGGGAGAAGAAGGTTTCTATACATGAGTGTGTTTCAATGTGTTCTTAACTATGTGACATTTAGGAGAAAAATAGTTGCACCAATGCTGCTTGAGCACATCATATTTCATTCCTTAAAGCTCCTCAATCAAAATAGGATCAACATATCCTACTTCATTATACAACATTAATATTAACTTCATGTAACAGGCAAGCGATGTTATGTTCATACTTTCTGTCCCACTTTCAGGCACAGATGGAGATATCAGAAACCACTGTGGACTTTTACTTTGCAAAGCATTCGGTGATAAACTCATGGGGTCATAAAGCAGAAAGGAGTAAAGAAAGCTTGGGCTCAGGCTCCGTCTCTTTGGACATAGATTAAAGGAAAATATGTCTGCATTTTATTTGAAGTGCAAAATAGTAGTAGACTTTGCTTGTGGTCTTTTCTCAGAGGTTATACCCATGGAGAGTAGATATGTTTTTATTATATCTTAGTGGGTTTTTTTTTTTGGTACCTTAAAAACAAAGTCTTATTTTTCTACAGAGTTCTTTGGTGAAAGGGATATGTGCTTTGGAATTTGGAAAAAGGTTTCAATGAGACTCCTGACATTCATCATAGCTGTATTAGGATGAGAAGCTTTTCATTAGGAGAAGCTTCTTTCTTTCTTAAAACTTTTTATTTTATGTTGGAGTATAGTTGATTTACAAGGTTGTATTAATTTCAAGTATACAGTAAAGTGAAACAGTTATACAACGTTTAGTTAGTTTCAGGTGTGCAGCAAGGCAATTCAGTTATATTAACACATATACATATATCTATTCTTTTTCAAAGTCTTTCCCCATATAGGCAGTTACAGGGTAATGAGTGGAATTCTCTGTGATATGCAGTAGGTCCTTATTAGTTATCTATTTTATATATAGTAGCGTTTATGTGTCAGTCCCACTCTCCCAATTTATCCTTTCCCCCACTCTTATATGGGAGGCTCCTTAAACAACCCGAACTTCAGTTTTGATATCTTGAAAATGGGCAGCATCTTACTGAACTTGGAATCCTAAACATTTTTCAACTCACTTAAAGCGACTTAACACCTGGAATTTATTTTAGAAGCAGTACAAAGAGTTCCAATCTTTCAAATCATAAAAGTCTCTGAATGAAATGTTTAAGCCTCAGCAGAGCTGTCTCTGAGGAAGGAAAACAAATGATGGAGGGCCTGGAGTTAGTTCTAATCCCCAAACTTCTGTTGATTGACTTCACTGCTATTTTTAGCAGTGCCTCTCTCATAACATATTGATAAGCCACAAAGAAAGGTAGTTGGTATCCTGACAGCTTGTTGCTTTAATACAGAGAATCTGTCAAAATACAAAGGACTATTTCTTGATGAAGAAACATGGTGAATCATTACTTTTTAACATTCTATGCAAGTACTTTGTCCACATATACCTAATTATAGCTTGTGAATTTAGAAAGGGAAGTCAAGTTGTCTTCCATTAACAACCACTTTCTAAAGTGACAGCAGCCCAAGTGTACATCCACCTTGAGAATGAATGCCCCTTCTTGCTAAACTTGAGATTCTTGAATGTTTTACCCTGTTGAGCCCACTCTGGCATTTGCATGGCTGCTGCTCTGAATCTTCAAGGAACCGAGTAGCAGGAGAGTCTGTCTTGGGAGACTTCATCTTCAAGCCCTTCCCTCGCCCACCAGGTTTCTGAGCCCTGGTGTGCCTCAGTCCACACATTCATCTGTATTTGTCCCACTGCCATGCTCCCCTGGTGTTTCTGTTTTCCATGGCTGCCCATTGTAATGGAACCAAAGGGCTCGAAAACTATCTCTTCAGTAGCTCTAATTATCAAGGAGCAAAGAAGCAGACAGAGCCAAATAAAGGAGAATAGAGAAACTGTCCTCTGACAGAGTGGAAGTATAAAGATCAAAATAGGTAACATTATTTCTCTGAGGTCAACATAGATCTGAAAGTGAAAGTCACACAGTCATATCCACCTCTTTGCAACCCCATAAACTATACAGTCCAAGAAATTCTCCAGACCAGAATACTGGAGTGTGTAGCTGTTCCCTTTTTCAGGGGACATTTCCAACCCAGTGATCAAACCCAGGTCTTCTGCATTATGGGCAGATTCTTTACTAGCTGAGTCACAAGGAAAGCCCAAGAATATTAGGGGGGGGTAACCTTTCCTTTCTCCAGCGGATCTTCCCAACCCAGGGATCGAACCAGGGTCTCCTGAATTGCAGGTGGATTCTCTACCAACTGGGCTATCAGGGAAACCCATATAGATCTGAAGGAAAACAAATGCACCAAGGAGAAAGAAGTTTTTCTTGTTGGTGAGTCTTCCAGCAGGTTAATCTTTATGCCTGTCAATAACTTTATACTTCTTGAAACACTGTTCCAGTCACCATCTGAACTTAGATTAACAAGTAATCTCCCTGTAAGTAGGACACAGAATCATATGAATATTTGTAGATTTATAGGCTGGGGTGCAAAATTAGATGATATTCCTAATGTTTTGAAGCTAGTTACTATACATGTTATTTGAATAACCCAGATTAAGCAGAGGATGAGTGTTTATTAAACATAAAAATATTGATACAGCAGAAGACTTATTTCTATAATTTGACTTTCAGCACCCAAAGGGCTAGGATGGAGGTGCAAAGAGAAATTGGTAACATGTCAAAACTCACAAGGGGAAAGATTGAGTACAAGTGAAATGTGTTAGCTTGAGAGAGGAGCAATTCTTTCATATATAAAATGAAGGTGGAAACAGTATTTACCTCACACAGTTGTTGTGAGGGTTAAATGAAGTAATAGATGTACAAGCAGGTGTTTGTAGCTATAGGAAATGTTCCCTGGGTGTAGTATTTTATTGCCATTGTCCATGTTTGTAAACACTCACAAGGGCAGGGCTTTCCACCTGGATGGCAGCTTGGCATCTCTCACCTTTATGTCCAACACACATCTCATTTCAGATCCTGGGGGTTTAATGAGCCTGGTACTGTCCTCTGTGTTGGTGTGGGACAAAAGCTGTGAGTTGTATGGTTAGATTTGTGTGCCCATAAGTGTAGACAGATCAACAAAATGAGAAGATGTGTGTTTCTTCAGCACCAACAGTCCAAATCAGCAGAAGAGCCAAAGGGGTTGATCAGGCCCATGGTGCCAATTAGGATTAAATGCACACATGGGAGGGAATTTAGTATAATGCTGGGAGGGCATTTAGTATAATGCCAGGAGTGCACTAGGTGCTCAATAAACAGGACTATCTTTTCCTGCTGTAAATCATGGTCCCCACCCAGCCAGGGACCCTGTTTTCTCCTCGAAGAGCCACAATTTGTACACTAGGTAGTTGCCTAACAATTAGAGGTACTGTGTCTCCATATGACAAATGATAGTAGACATTCCAGGAATTTATAAAGGTCTAGGGAGGCATTTTGTATGAGTCAAGTCTGGTGGATTGGCTTAGTGGCAATGAGTCAGTGAAGGCTTGAGAGCATGCCATTGTTTCCTTCCTCAGATGGAAGTTTAGCATTGAATTTGTTCTCACTGAACTATTAGATTCTTCATTATGACAAATCATCATTTTGTTCAGTGAATCAATAATAACACTCTCTAGAGGGATGGATATTCACAGATTCATGCAGTACATCAAGGCCACCCATATGATTGTGTTAGCTTCCCTGTCCAGCTTTACCTTGTTCACTTCCTGGAAGCCTGGTTCTTCTACCAGAGTTCTAATGTTTAATTCCTTGGCAGAGACCAGCCTTGGCCATTCCTTTTTCTCAGCCTTTGCACCAACTATTCCATTCTTTGGTATCTTCCCATTCTCACTTTTCTCTTGATTCACATCCCCTGCTCATTCTTTGAAAAAAAGTTTGTGACCCCTCTCTTCTAGAAGAAGTTTAGATTCTCTGGACCTAGCCATAATACATGCCACTTAATCATATGCTGCCTAAGGAAATATCTGTGATCTTGATTCTGCTCTTTTCCAGTAAATATCTTTTTCCCTTGATAATCTTCTTGGGGGTTAAGCATTGTATTATACTCTTTGTGTCACCCAGAGCACTGGACATGAGCATAGCCCTACATTTATCATCATAATGATCACTAACATTTATTGAGTGCTTTCTCCATGCTAGGGGCTGTTCTATGGCCTTTACTTAAGTTAACTCTAATCCTCCCCATACCCAGGGGTGATACCTTTCACAATATCTATTTTGTGAGTTGCTGTGAGAATTAAATGGGTTAGCATATGTTAAAGTGCTTAAGAGTGAAGAACATAGAAAGTGCCCAGTAAGTCTAAGCATTGACTAACATAACATAATATTACAAATTGAAACACAGACTGAGACCAAATCAGTGCTGAAAGTGTCATAGCTTGTAAACAATGAGGCAAGTATTCAAACTCAGGCATTTTAGCTCCAGAGAACATTCACATAAACATCATGAAATATTACCTTTCTTGATATTGTTTTGGTGCATGGTCATCTTAAATTCAGTGGAAAAAGTGCTCTAGGAAATTCATGGTTAATGTGTGCTAGAGCTGTGAGATTTTTACGTTACTTACTTTCTGAGTATGTGTGTGTGTGTGTGTGTGTGTGTGTGTGTGTATGTATGTATGTATGTATGTGTGAGGGAGCAGGATTTAACACTGACCATTTTTTCCATTAAGCATTTTACTTATCAAGGCAAAATGAGTGCAAATTAAAGCAATGATCCATGTGTTGAATTTGTAAAAAGGAAAACAAATGATGGGATCTAGGGTGGTGAATAGACTTTAAGGTGACATCTGTGACTCCTACCTTCCTGTGTCCATGCCACTGTAGAAAACCTCCCAGTAGAGCTTCTCATGGAACACCTGACTTGTTTTTAACCAATAGAATATGGTAACGATGATGGGCTGTTACCCCACAATTATATACTGTATGTAAGACTCTTTTGTTTGCTGGCTGTATCCTAGGTCATTGCCCTTGATAAAGTAAGATGTCATGCTATGAACTGATTCTGCAGAGGGCCACGTGGCCAGGAACTGTTGAGAGGGCTCTAGGAGATGAGGGAGGCTTCTAGTTGAAGAGAACAGGTAGTTCTCAGCCTTTGAGCCATGGGGAAATGAATCCTACTGATAATGAATCTGAGAAGTCTACAAGTGGATTCTTCTTCAGGTAAGAACACAGCCCAGTTGACATCTTGACTATAGCTGCTGAGACTCTGAAGCAGAGAACATAACTGAAGAGAAGCCATGAGAGGGTCAATGTGTGTGTTAAGGCATTATGTTTGTGGTAATGTATTGTTTTAAAAGATGCTTGCTCCTTGGAAGAAAAGCATCGACAAACCTAGACAGCATATTGAAAAGCATAGACATTACTTTGCTGACAAAGGTCCATCTAGTCAAAGCTATGGTTTTTCCAGTAGTCATACATGGATGTGAGAATTGGACTATAAACAAAGATGAGCACCAAAGAGTTGATGCTTTTGAACTGTGGTGTTGGAGAAGATTCTTGAGAGTCTCTTGGACTGCAAGGAGATCAAATCAGTCAATCCTAAAGAAAATCAGTCCTGAATATCCATTGGAAGGACTGATCCTGAAGCTGAATCTCCAATACTTTGGCCACCTGATGCAGAGAACTGACTCATTGGAAAAGACCCTGATGCTGGGAAAGATTGAAGGCAGGAGGAGAAGGGGATAAAAGAGGATGAGATGGTTGGGTGGCATCACCGACTCAATGGATGAGTCTGAGCAAGCTTCAGGAGTTGGTGAAGGACAGGGAAGTCTGGTGTACTGCAGTCCATGGGGTCACAAAGAGTCAGACATGACTGAGCAATTGAATGGAACAGATTGTGTTCACAGCCATACACACCCACTATGTCTAGTGATGGTAAAGATTTCAGGAAGTTGACTCTAATTTCTGACAGGGCTATGAGTCACAAAGCAATTTAGCAGTGTATCTTGCAATCATCCACACCATGTGACCCCAAAATTTTGCTTCCAAATATTTATTCTCAAGAGTATGTACAGTGCTCTTTATAATAGGGTTAAGATAAAAAACACATAATGAAACAAAAAAACATTTTTTCCTAAAGGGGGATTGGTTAAAAAATGGTACTTCTCATCAACAAAATCATTCAGTAGAAGTGTCTATATGTCAGCATTGACATGTGTTCATGGTACATGGTTGGAAAAACAGTTGTTGAAAATGTATGTATAGCAGGGTTCCATTTTAAAATCTGTGTGTTGGGGAGGGAAGCTGTTCTCAAGGCATTTGGTCTTCTGCCTATTGCTAATATCAGCATCCCACCCTTGACTGGATTCTGGGGCAGCTGATGTCTAGAGTTGGCTATATGGTCTTCTAGTGGTAGCTGGACAAAGGACATATTCTTGAAACATTTTTGTTGTTGTTGAGTTGCTCAGTCATATCCAACTCTTTGCAACGCTATGGACTGCAACACACCAGGCTTCCCTGTCCATCACCACTCCCAGAGTTTGTTCAAACTCATGTCCATCGAGTCGCTGATGTCATCCTACTGTCTCTTCCTCTGTTGTCCCTTTCTTCTCCTGCCTTCAATCTTTCTCAGCATCAGGGTCTTTTCCAACGAGTCATTTCTTCACATCAGGTGGCCAAAGTATTGGAGCTTCAGCCTCAGCCTCAGTCCCTCCAGTGAATATTCTTGAACCATATGGTGGTCATTTCTGCAAACAATGTGGCTTCTATGTAGATTGACTTTCTGGAACAACTTTCATCTTTGCTCCAGATTCTTACATGGAGGATTGTCAAAGGGACAGTGTCTATGAAGCCCTGGTCCTCGTCATACACTTGTGGCACCCTCTCTGGTTGCATGCTCCATCAATCAGTTCAGAGCCTACCTGGTGGGCATGTCGGCTCTTGCCCTCAGCTGACCATGTCCTCTGTCTTAGAATCATGGAAACTTGCTAGACTAGGAACCTCAGCTTCCCACAGACAGTGATGAAAACCATGTGTGTGTGAGTCTCGCCACACTCCTTTCCACACAGATACTCCCTCACACCTTGCAGTTTCTGGGAAACTTCGTGAGGTCTCCTGCCATCAGCAAAATTTAAGCAGAAGCAGGTGCCAGTTACTGAATCTCTGGCTGAGTTTCTCTCTCTGAGTGATCTTCCTATTTTCAAACTATGTGTCCTTTGCTTGAAACTTTGGATTTTGCTGTGGCCCTCACTTCTGTTCTTGGATCTCTGAAATGGTCCAGATTTGGGAAGTGACAGTGTCAGAATGTCAGGGCCACAGGTTGGTAGCATGTACAGTTGGCAAAGGTTCACTCAGGAATTAAATAAGATTTTATTTTGAAGAACCTAGGTACTATTTTTAGCACAAAGACTATCTGAAATCCATGTGTGGGTATGAATCTCAGTTTGCCAACTTGACAGAAACAAGTCTTTTTCCTTTTCGATCAACTGTCTTTAGATCCTGGGCACTCATCCCACTAATTTGGTGGGAGATTCTATCACTAGCATTTTTGGATGTCCCATCTTCAACCCTATGTTGGCACCAGACTCTCAGAGACTTTGATGGGAATGAGAAAAATGAAGAAGAGGCTCTGATCTCTGCTCCAACATGGATAGTGCTAATAGGCCTTTGTTCAAGGCTATGGAAGTTCCTGGTGAGTAAGGAATCTCTGTTGTATTGCTGCCATGTCTTTGGAACCTCAGGCCTCGGATTCAGTTTTTGGTACCATGTAACCATTTGCTCTGAGGCCCTGCTACATTCCTGAGGTGCAATAAGAGTTGACAGCGCAGATCTTCCTTAATTGACCCATTGGCTCTTCTCCTTCCTCCATTTCCTGGAGGGAATCACTCTTCTTAGTCGTGGGGAAGACCATGCGTCATGGGCTTCTTCTATACATTTGCTATTCATTTCTTCAAGCAGGGAGCTCGACAAGCTGTACCACCTCTCAGCAGAAGCACATCTATTTTCTAAAAACATGAAACACAGAGTCTATTATCTGTTTGAATTGAGGTTAGTGAGAGGAGGAATATAAGAAGAAAGGCCTATAAATTAATATCTTAAAATTTTCTATTGGGAAATAGAAGGTATTAATCTTTAAAAAACACTTTGATTCTGCCTTGACTAAAAAAAAAAAAAAAATGAGCCACAGTGAAATATGATGAGAAACCTAGAGATAAAATGATCTTGATATAAATACTTGGAGAATCCAAAGCCCTCTGTGGCCTGCCCTTCTCTGGCAAGCTAAGTGAGGGAAGGAGAAGGGGATCACAGAAGATTTACCATCTAGTGATGAGGAAACACAGAGAAAAAAGCACTCCCCTGGAGATTAACGAGGTTTGAAGCAAAGATCTAATTCGAGAATAAGCTTCTTTTGTTTTTACTGCAAAGGTTATTTATAAACAGTAAAACAATAACTTCCACAAGTGAAACCTTTAACATCAACGTATGTGGTGACCACAAAACCCATGCAATATATTTATAGTAAGAAGTGATACCCACTTATTCCCTTTAAGATAGAAAGGATTTTGCTGATCTTATTTGTAATAATACTTCCACTTTGTATATGAACTCATGTGCCTTAAGGTATTTAAATTACCTCATCATATTTCATGTAAATTTTCATATTAATCATAAACTATCACACTTATTGGTTGAGGTTCTTCATGCAGATAAATATTTAAAAAAAAATTCCTCCATTACATTCAAATCCAAGCACATTGAAAAGTACAGGACCTTCACCCACTCCACCTCTCCCACCTTCCTAACCAGCCATCCTTCCAATTTTTTTGATGATGCAGACAAACAGAAAATAAATGAACATAAGAAAGCAGATTGTATACATATTTTGGTGAGAAGATGAAAC
>SJYV01055594.1:0-16237 GCA_006410875.1 Neotragus pygmaeus
AAAAATCTTTTTTTTTTTTTTTTTTTTTTTTTTTTTTTGCTGTGTGGGTCTTCGTTATTTTGTCCAGCCTTTTCTCTAGTTGCAATGAGTGGGGGCAACTCTCTAATGGTTGTGCAAAGGCTTCTCATTGAAGTAGCTTCTCTCGTTGTGGAGCATAGGCTCTGTGTGCAAGGGTTTCAGTAGTTGCAACTCAGGCTCAGTAGTTATGGCTCTTGGGCTCTAGAGCACGGGCTCAGCAGTTGTAGCCCACAGGTTTAGGTGGCCTGCAATAGGTAAAATCTTTCCAAACCAGGGATCAAACCCGTGTCCCCTGCATTGGCAGGCAGATTCCTATCCACTGTGCCACCAGGGAAGTCCAAGATATTTTTTTGGTTGTCACAATTCAAGAGTGGAGGTTACTACTGATGGCATCTAGTGAATGAGGCCAGGGATGCTGCTAAATATCCTACAATGCACAAGACAGTCTCCCAAGGCAAAGAATTACCTGACCTGAAATGTTCATGGTGCCAGGGTTAAGAAAGCTTCCTGCAGAGGATGCATCATTATATCTATGCATGCAATAAATTATTCACGATCTTTTTAAATCATTGTATTTCTTTATTTTTGGCTATGCCGGATCTTTGTTGCTGTGTATGGGCTTTCTCTGGTACTGGCAAGTGGGGGCTACTCTCTAGAGCACAGCCTCAGTAGTTGTGGTGCACGGACTTAGTTGCTTCACGGCATGTGGAATTTTACCGTATCAGGGATCGAACCTTGTCTCCTGCATTAGCAGGCGGATTCTTTACCCCTGAGCCACCAGGGAAGCCTTACAATGTTTTATATATTCAAGCACTGAGAGTAAATTCAGCATGTGGAAAACCCCATGTGTATACTCAGGGTACCCTACTCCCTTGTGTGACATCTGCTGGTCACTGACCTTTTGTCAGAGAATGAAATGCCCCCAGCTCCGAAGATAGTCACCCTTGCCCTCCAGACATGATTCTAGGTCTTCCCATTTCCCCTGATTCCACTGATCCATTGAGATAATTTTGGCTCTGCGATACAATCCCCCATCCTACCTCCACCCTAGACTGGCAGCTTGACCTCACTGTTTCTTTCAAAAATCTCTTGTCTCTCTCATCACAGGGTCCATTCACCAAGAACACTGGCCCTATTAATATGTAGTAAAGTTAGCTGCCTTTTATTGAGCTGAGTGCTAAGTACTATGAGGTCTATACTATTACCTCATTTATGAATGAAAAAAATTTAGCCACAGAGAGTTTGAGAGACTTAGCCAGAGTCACTCAGCAGTTGAGTGGCAAGGCTGGAATTTAAGGAATTAGACATTGCCTTTTGTAACCTTATTGAACCCTCAGATTCCTTCCTTCCAACCCTTCTGTCCTGCTTTTGTTGTTACGGGGTGTGATGCCTTGTTTTGAGTGCCAGCTTACCACAAATATCAGCATTTCTAGATGCTACGTCCTCTGTGTTCAGGGACCTTGGCTGGCATAGTCATTTCCAATTCTCCCTCAACACCAAAACCATTCCAGTTTTCCTTTCTCAGTTCCTTCCCTCAGTGAGGCTTTCCAGAGCTCTTTTCTGGAATTCCCACCTCCCTGTGCCTGTGTCCTACCCTACCCAGGCCTGAAAAAAACAGAAGAGCCACTGGAGTTGATGCTGTCTGTACTCACCGACCTAACCCCATGGGCCTTAAACTAGACCGAGAGAGGCTGTACCGGGAACTGAGCCATGAGACTCATGGTGTCACCCAGCTGGGATCCTTCACTTTAGACAAGGACAGCCTCTATGTCAATGGTGAGCATCTTTTTTTTTTTTTTTAGAGGA
Organism: Neotragus pygmaeus; assembly: GCA_006410875.1. Lineage (NCBI taxonomy): Eukaryota > Metazoa > Chordata > Mammalia > Artiodactyla > Bovidae > Neotragus > Neotragus pygmaeus. Next base: position 1,825 of record SJYV01055594.1, read on the forward strand.
CAAACCAATGTAATATTCCATCTAAATAATGTTAACATATTTTAAAGGTTTTTTGTTTTAATGCATCTCAGCTATTTCCAAAAGTGTTATCTTTCTTAGGTTGTTATTGTTATTTTAATTGCTAAATTGTGCCAGACTCTTTGCAACCCCATGGACTATATGCGGCCTGCCAGGCTCCTCTGTCCATAGGATTTCCCAGGCAAGAATATTGGAATGGGTTTCCATTTCCTCCTCCAAGGATCTTCCCAACCCAGGAATCAAACCCTCATCTCATGCATTGGCAGGATTCTTTACCACTGAGCCACCTGGGAAGCCCTTCTTAGGTGTTTATGAATAGTTCTAAGTGGGCTTACCTGGTAGCTCAGCTGGTAAAGGATCTTCCTGCAATGCAGGAGACCTTGGTTCAATTCCTGGGCCAAGAAGATCAACTGAAGAAGACTCGCTCCAGTATTCTTCGGCTTCCCTGGTGGTTCAGCTGGTAAAGAATCCACCTGCAATGAGGGAGACCTGGGTTTGATCCCTGGGTTGGGAAGATCCCTTGGAGAAGGGAAAGGCTACCCCTTCCAGTATTCTGGCCTGGAGAATTCCATTGACTGTATAGTCCATGGGGTTGAAAAGAGTCGGACACAACTGAGTAGTTCTAAGGTAAAGGATGGTGTGAAAGAAGGAATGGAACACCACAGATTGGGGATAAAATCAGTCTTGTGATTTAGGATAATTTATTTATTCCTTTTAAGCCTCAGTTTCTTTGTCAGTAAAATTGAGATAAAAGTTTCATATAGAGGGATTAAATTTTGCACACAGAAAATTTCCAGTTAAACACTTATGCAAAAAAAGTGGGGAGGATCGATAAATTAGAAGTCTGGAGTTAACATACATATACTACTATATAAAAAATAGAAAGTCAACAAGGACCCACTGTACAGCCCAGTGAACTCCACTCAATACTCTATAATGACCCACATGGGAAAATAATCTAAAAAAGAGTGGAGATATATATGTGGGGGGTGTGTGTGTGTGTGTGTGTGTGTGTGTGTGTGTGTGTGTAACTGAACCACCCCCACTGCACACCCAAAACCAACACAACATTGCAAATCAACTACACTCATATGGGTTTCCCTGGTGGCTCAGTTGGTAAAGAATCTGCCTGCAGTGTGGGAGACCTGGGTTCGATTCCTGGGTTGGGAAGATCCCCTGGAGAAGGAAAAGGCTATCCACTGCAGTATTCAGGCCTGGAGAATTCCATGGACTGTATCCATGGGGTCACAAAGAGTCGGACATGACTGAGTGAGCAACTTCACATTGTCACACCAACATAAAATAAAAAAATTTAATGCCTTATACATACACATAGATCACTTATGGATTGCCTTTGCATTCTAATTGTATGCCATGAGTCCTGCCATTTAATGATCAAAACTCTAGAAAGAATCATTTTGTCCATCTTAGACATAATAGAGGACAGACATTCATCAAATGCTTTCACTGGCCTCCCAGAAGGGATGGGTTTCTCCAGTTTGCCACAGGACCCATCCTGTGTATCATTTCCCACTTGAGCAATCTCTATTGATGACTCAGGAAAGCCCATGGGCTATTCCTGCATTCCAGGACTTTGATTTATAAACTTATCTGAGGCACAGAGCCTTTCTCCAGAAGATGAAAGAGACTTAGAACTTCCATTCCCAATGCAAGGGTCCCAGGTTTGATCCCTGGTCAGGAAACTTCTCTGGTGGCTCAGATGCTAAAGAAACTGCCTGCAGTGCAGGAGACCCAGCTTCCATCTCTGGATTGGGAAGATCCCCTGGAGAAGGAATGGCAACCCACTACAGTATTCTTGCCTGGAGAATCCCATTGACAGTGGAACCTGGCTGGCTACAGTCCATGGGAATTGCAAAGAGTTGGACACAACAGAGCAACTAACTCTGCTCCTAATAGGGAACTTCATCCCATATGCTACAACTGAGACCTGATGCAACCAAATAAATAAATAAATAAAAAGAAGAAGATGAAAAATACTATCAATCTGCCTGTAGCCAAGGGGGACCCAAGAGTCTGGCCATTCATCTTCCCCCTCGCAATATCTCAAAATCTCCTCTAGAAAAGCACGAATTAAGAGTCCGTGTTCTAGAAATGTCAGTGTATTTATCTTCCCAAATAAATTGCAAGGTCTCCCCTTGTGGCTAAGTGGTAAAGAATCCACCTGCCAAGGCAGGAGATGCAGGTTTCATCTCTATCCAGAAGATTCCTTGGAGCAGGAAATGGCAACTCACTCTCATATTCTAGCCTGGGAAATCCCATGGACAGAGGAGGTTGGTGGACTACAGTCCATGGGGTTGCAAAGAGTTGGACATGACTTAGTGCCTAAAACACAACAGTAAATTGTGAACCCATGAAGACATATATTGGATCTTTGATTTCTCAGCCTGGTGGTCTATAGTCCATAGGGTCACAAGCCTTTTAAGAACAAGATACAGTTGTTCCTCCACCATAAATGTTGCTTTGCAACTTGAAGTCTCAGTTGAGGGTGGGGGGTGTTGGTCCTTGAGCTCTGTCTTGGCCATCTCTTTCCTGCTTGCATCCCAATCCTGTCTCTGTTTCTCATTGCAGGTTACACCCAACGGACCTCAGCCTCCACCCCCAGTGGTGAGTACTCAAGACCATGATAACCATGTGCTCCAGGCCCCTGGTAGACAGACACTGATCCCCTCCTTCCAGAGCCTCAGGGAGCAGAGATATGGGAGGACCTGGGTGTCTCATCCAATGCCCACTATGTACAGTGACTCCAACTGGACCAGAAAAGTGTATGTGGTGGCATCCATGCCCCACTTGGAATCCCTATTCTCACTCCAGACCATTTCTCCTCAGTTGCTGGAACCTCCTCACCCTTCCCAGGGACCTCCATGGTGCCAACCCACTTCCCCAGCTCCATAGGTAGGTGACTTCTTTCTCCAGATCTTTCTGTTGTTGTGTGTGCTTAGTCACTCAGTTGTGTCTGAGTCTTTGCGACTCCATGGACTGTAGCCCGCCAGGCTCCTCTGTCCATAGGATTCTCCAGGCAAGAAGACTGGAGTGGGTGACCATGCCTTCCTCCAGGGATTTTCCCACCCCATGGATCAAACCCAGGTATCCCACATTGCAGGTGAATTCTTTATTCTCTGAGCCACCAGGGAAGCCCGCAGATCCTTCTAGGAAGCCTCAAAGCTAGGACCCATGGGTTTCAGAGACAAGCTGCCATGAAACAATGAGAAATACCATGGGCTGCCCCTGCACTGCTCTAAATTCCTCAAGGGCATGGAATATGAATTCTTCATCCATCCAGCTCTGATGACCATGCATAATATACTTACCCTCTCAGTGCCTCAGTTTCCTAACCTGCCAAGTAAGAATAATAATACTTGGTAGTTGTTGTGAAAGTGAAATGAAAATGTGAGTATAATCAACTATATGCCAATTTAAAAATTAATTTAAAAAGAAAGAAAATGTGCATAAAACACCTACCACAGGGAGTACCAAGGATTTTAGTGTGACAAATATTTATTGGATATGTATTCTGTGCTAGGCAGAGGGAATAAGATTTTAGTCCCTTGCCCCCTCCACTAGGGGCTTCCCTTGTGACGGACGGTAAAGAATTTGCCTGCAATTCAGGAAACCTGGGTTTGATCCCGGGGTCAGGAGGCTCCCCTGGAGAAGGAAATGGCTACCCACTCTAGTAGTCTTGCCTGGAGGATCCCAAGGACAAAGGAGCCTGGCGGACTACAGTCCGTGGGGTCTCAAACAGTCAGACATGACAAACAACTATCTTTCCCACTCGAACTCTTGGCAACTACTAATCTGTTTTCCATCTCTATAATTTTGTTATTTCAAGAATGTTATATAAGTACATGTAACTTTTGAGGATTGGCTTCTATCATTCAGCATAATATCCTTGAAATGTGCTGACTCTTAACAGTCACTTAATCTTCATAATTTCTCTACAATGCATAATCCTCCCCATTTTACAGATAAAGAAATGGAGATAGGCAGACAAGTTAAGTAACATGCCCCTGGTCACATGACTGGCTAGGGGCTGAGATAATTTACTATAGAACTGATATAATTTACTATTTAAAATTTTTTAATTTATCATTTTTAAGTGTTTATTCACAATATTTTACAGTCATAACCACCATCCATTTCCAGAAAATTTGCAGCATCCCAAACAGAAACTCCAAACCCATTAAACATTAAATCCCCTTAATCCCCATGTCCAGCCCTGGTAACCTCTATTCTCTCTTCTGCCTCTGTGAATTTACCTAATCTAGGTAACTTTATGTGAGGGGAATCATACAGTATTTGTCTTTTCATGTTTGATTTATTTCACTTAGCATAATATTTTTAAGATTCATCCATGTTGTAGAAGTATTAGAAGTTCATTCCTTTTATCTGTTCAGTTCAATTCAGTCACTCAGTCGTGTCCAACTCTTTGCAACTCCATGGACTGCAGCACGCCAGGCCCCCCTGCCCATCGCCAACTCCCAGAGCTTGCTCAAACACTCATGTCCATCAAGTCTGTGATGCCATCCAACCATCTCATCCTCTGTCATCCCCTTCTCCTCCTACCTTCAATCTTTCCCAGCATCAGGATCTTTTCCAATGAGTCAGTTCTTCGTATCAGATGCCCAAAGTATTGGAGCTTCACCTTCAGTATCAGTCCTTGCAATGAATATTCAGGACTGATTTCCTTTAGGATGGACTGATTGGATCTCTTTTCAGTCCAAGGAAGTCGCAAGAGTTTTCTCCAACACCACAGTTCAAAAGCATCAATTCTTTGGTGCTCAGCTTTCTTTATAGTCCAGCTCTCACATCCATACAAGACTACTGGAAAAACTATAGCTTTGACTAGACAGACCTTTGTTGGCAAAGTAATGTCTCTGCTTTTTAATATGCTGTCTAGGTTGGTCATAGCTTTCCTTCCAAAGAGCAAGCGTCTTTTAATTTCATGGCTGCAGTGACCATCTGCAGTGATTTTGGAGCCCCCCAAAATAAAGTCTGTCACTGTTTCCATTGTTTCCCCATTTATCTGCAGTGAAGTGATGGGACTGGATGCCATGATCTTGGTTTTCTGAATGTTGAGTTTTAAGCCAGCTTTTTCATTCTCCTCTTTCACTTTCATCAAGAGGCTCTTTAGTTCTTAGCTTTCTCCCATAAGGGTGGTGTCATCTGCATATCTGAGGTTATTGATATTTCTCCCAGCAGTCTTGATTCCAGCTTGTGCTTCCTCCAGCCCAGCATTTCACATGATATACTCTGCATATAAGTTAAATAAGCAGGGTGACAATATACATGATGTACTCCTTTTCCTGTTTGGAACCAATCTGTTGTTCCATGTCCTGTTCTAACTATTGCTTCTTGACCTGCACACAGATTTCTCAGGAGGCAGGTCAGGTGGTCTGGTATTCCCATCTCTTTCAGAATTTTCCACAGTTTGTTGTGATCCACACAGTCAAAGGCTTTGGCATAGTCAATAAAGCAGAAGTAGATGTTTTTCTGGAACTCTCTTGCCTTTTCAACGATCCAACAGATGTTGGCAATTTGACCTTTGGTTCCTCTGCCTTTTCTAAATCCAGCTTGAATATCTGGAAGTTCTCAGTTCACATAATGTTGAAGCCTGGTTTGGAGAATTTTGAGAATTACTTTGCTAGCATGTGAGATAAGTGCAGTTGTGTGATAATTTGAGCATTCTTTGGCATTGCCTTTCTTTGGGATTGGAATGAAAACTGACCTTTTCCAGTCCTGTGGCCACTGCTGAGTTTTCCAAATTTGCTGGCATATTGAGTGCAGCACTTTCACAGCATCATCTTTCAGGATTTGAAATAGCTCAACTGGAATTTCATCACCTCCACTAGCTTTGTTCATAATGATTCTTCTTAAGGCCCACTTGACTTCACATTCCAGGATGTCTGGCTCTAGGTGAGTGATCACACCATCATGGTTATCTGGGTCATGATGATCTTTTTTGTATAGTTCTTCTGTGTATTCTTGCCCTCTTCTTAATATCTTCTGCTTCTGTTAGGTCCCCACCATTTCTGTCCTTTATTGTGCCCACCTTTGCAGGAAATGTTCCCTTGGTAGCTCTAAACTTCTTGAAGAGATCTCCAGTGTTTCCCATTCTATTGTTTCTCTCTATCTCTTTGCATTGATCACTGAGGAAGGCTTTCTTGTCTCTCTGTGCTATTCTTTCAAACTTTGCATTCAAATGGATATATCTTTCCTTTTCTCCTTTGCCTTTGGCTCCTCTTCTTTCCTCAGCTATTTGTAAGGCCTCCTCAGACAACCATTTTGCCTTTTTGCATTTCTTTTTCTTGGGGATGGTCTCGATCACTGCCTCTTGTACAATGTCATGAACCTCCATCCACACTTCTTTAGGAACTCTGTCTATCAGATCTAATCCCTTGAATCTATTTGTCACTTTTACTGTATAATCGTAAGGGATTTGATTTAAGTTATACCTGAATGGTCTAGTGGTTTTTCCCTACTTTCTTAAATTTAAGTCTGGATTTGGCAATAAAGAGTTCATGATCTGAGCCACATCAGCTCCTGGTCTTGTTTTTGCTGACTGTATAGAGCTTCTCCATCTTTTCAGTATTGACCATCTAGTGATGTCCATGTGTAGAGTCATTTCTTGTGTTGTTGGAAGAGAGTGTTTGCTACGACCAATGCGTTCTCTTGACAAAGCTCTGTTAGCCTTTGCCCTGCTTCATTTGTACTTCAAGGCCAAATTTGCCTGTTACTCCAGATATCTCTTGACTTCCTAAATTCCTTTTATAGCTGAATACTATTCCATTGTATATACCACATTTTCTTTATCCACTCATCTGTTAATGGATACTTAGGTTTCTTCCACTTTTTGGCTACTGTAAATGCTGCTACTGTGAACATTTGTTTTCAAGTCTCCAAGTCCCTGTTTTCAGTTCTTTGGGTGTACATACCTAGGAGTGAATTAACTTTATGAGGAACCACCAAACTGTTCTCTATAGCAACTCCACCAGTGTTTCCACCAACAATGCATGAGGATTCAATTTCTCCATATCCTCACCAATAATATCTTTTTTTTTTACATGGCATGGCTTGTAGAATCTTAGTTCTCTAACCAGGAATTGAACCTGGGCCCTCAGCAGTGAAAGACTAGGTGGAGTCCTAACCACTGGACTGCCAGGGAATTCCCAACACTTCTTTTTCTTTCTTTTTTTAAAAAATAATAGCCATCCTAATGAATGTGCACCCTACTGCATTTAACAGTATTTTGCTTTGCTCCTTACTTAGTCTTCTGTCTCTGGTCCTATGGTGGCCTGCCAGCTAGGAATCTTTGCTTCCTCAGATCTGGGTCCTCCATTTCTGTCCCTAGAAGTCATCTTAGAGCTCAACCCAGGTCTGACTCAAGAGTGGTCCTTTTCCTTCCCCTGCTGCAGCAGGAGTCCCTCTTCTGATGCCTTTCACCCTCAACTTCACCATCACCAACCTAACCTTCGAGGAGGACATGCAGCACCCCGGCTCCTGGAAATTCAATGCCACCGAGTTGATCCTGCAGGGTCTGGTGAGAGCCCCGCCCATCAATGCCAGCCTCACCCACTAACACTATCCCACCCACTTTGCCCAAGCTCCGCCCACTAGTGCCAGCCCCACCCACCCGACCTATTAGTCCACCTATGTCCCAGCTCCTCCTGGCCTCTCTCAGCAGTTCCTTCTCAACTCCTCTCTCCTTTTTAATAGCTCAAACACATGTTCAAGAATAGCAGCAGTCTGGGATCCCTCTATTTGGGCTGCAGACTAGCCTTGCTCAGGTAAGACCCTCCCCAACAACACAGCCAACAGGTTAATGGGACCATAATCTATCAGCTCCCTGACTTCACGCATGCTTAGCATGACTACTGTTCATGGTATTAAGTATTAACAACAACAATAACACCAGCAACAAACAAGTGCTAAGACCCAAGGCAGTGTGCTGTTACTTTACATTTAATCATCAGTCCTCTCCACAGACTCAGATAGCAAGAACAAAAGGAGAAACTGAGGCTCAGAGGGATTAAGTAATTTGTGAAGGTCACACAGAACAACCCCAGCATTTCAGGTTCTAGAGCCAAACTCCTAGCCCTTAAACAGCACTGCTTCCATTGCCTTCATTACGTCCTTGCAAAGTGTGTGCTCAGTTCCTCAGTCATGTCTGACTCTGCGACCCCATGGACTATAGCCTGCCAGGCTTTCTGTCCATGGGATTTTTCAGGCAAGAATATTGGAGGGGTTGCCATTTCCTACTCCAGGGGATCTTCCCCACCCAGGGATTGAACCTGTACCTCTTATGTCTACTGCACTGGCAGGAGACATAATAAAGAACCTTCTTTATCACTAGTGCCACCTGAGAAGCCCAGTATATGTTATATTATATATGGTGTAGGTATAGTAATTACATGTGCGTGCATGTGTGCTAAGTCACTTCGGTTGTGTCTGACTCTTTGCAACCCCAATTAGCCCACCAGGCTCCTCTGTCCATGGGATTATCCAGGCAAGAATACTGGAGTGGGTTGACATGTCCTTCTCAGGGAATAATTACCTACAGGAATGTGATATTAAGATTTATACAGTTTTCACACAACAGTAAGATACAAATTCTATTCAAATTCCCATAGACTATATACAGGGAGACACTGGAACATATCCAGGTTCATGAAACAATGTGCAAAAATTTCATAGCCTAAAGGTATTGAGATCGTACAGAGTCTGTTCTCTTATCACTGTGGAATTATGTTAGAAATCAATATCTAAAGATATTTGAAAATAACCCAAATATTTTCAAGTGCAATGTGACATTTACCAAGGGAGATCTTTGACTTAGCCATTGAAAGTCTCAGTAAAATTAAAAGACTGAAAAAACACAGAGGGTGATCCCAGAAGTTTTGTTGTTAATTCAGGCTTCTGAGGTTTCTGCCTTAGGGGTAGCAAAGAGAGGGAGGGCAGGATGGCCAGATGGAGAGCTAGTTGGACCAATCATATGGAGGTTTTTACACAGGCCTGAAAAGGACGGCACAGCCACCAGAGTGGACGCCATCTGCATGCATCGCCCTGACCCCAAAGGCCCTGGATTGGACAGAGAGCAGCTGTACTGGGAGCTGAGCCACCTAACCTATGGCATCACCCTGCTGGGCCCCTACACCTTGGACAGGGACAGTCTCTATGTTAATGGTGAGCAGCTCAGACTTGAGATCACACTCCCTGTCTTGCCCCTAGAGGCTTGGCTATGTGCTCTGGGTGTGTTGATTAAGATCTTGGCTTCATGGTTTCTTCTTTTTAAAAAAGAAAATATATTTATCTATTGCCCATGCTGGGTGTTCTTTGCTGTGTGGGCTTTCTCGAGTTGAGCTGAGCAGAGGCTGCTGTCTAGTTGAGGCTTCTCGTTGCAGTGGCTTCTCTTGTTGAAGAGTACAGGCTCTAGGGCACACGGGCTTCAGTAGTTGTGGCACTCGGGCTCAGTGGTTGTGGCTCCCAGGCTTTAGAGCACAGCCTCAATAGCTGTGGTGCACAGGTTTAGTTGCTCCAAAACATGTGGGATCTTCCCGGACCAGAGGTCGAACCCATATCTCCTGCACTGTCAGGTGGATTCTGTATCACTGAGACACCAAGGAAGCCCCTCATGATATCTTTTTAATCTTGAACCGACTCCACCCTCACAGCCTTCTCTCCTGATGAGAGGATACTGATGGGGAACCCTTGATGGCCTCCACCCCCTGAAGCCCCTTTTATTGCACCAGAGTATCCTTGACTCATATTGGGTCCCCACATCTCCCTTAACCCTGACGCACTAACTGCTCCTCCCCACCTTTCACCATGCCATGAGCTACACTCAGGACCTCCTCCTGGTTCCTTGCGGGGCTCACTGCAGACCACGTGCCCTGGGCTCATGACACACGTTTCAGATCACCTGTCCTCCTAGCGGGTATGGGGAGGGTTTGAGTTTGTCTCAAACTAGCCTGCACCTTTGGTTTGTTCCCTCATTCACAGCATTTCTGGAGATACACTGAGGGATCAGACACTCAGAGAGGGTGAGGGGAAGAGATGGCAGAGGGATAGACAACAGATGACCTGACTCAGAGAGTCCCCCCGGGACTGTCCTGCTGATCCACTGGTTAAGACTTCACCTTCTAATGCAGGGGGTGAGGGTTCGGCCCTGGTCAAGGAGCTAAGATCCTGCATGCCTTGTGGCCAAAAAGCCAAAACATAAAACAAACAATTCTAAAACAAATTCAATTAAAGACGTTAAAAATGGTCCACATTAAAAAATCTATTAAAAAATCTGTTTTCATTGCATTCTCTAAGGTTTGTCTATACACATGGTGCACTTTGAAGGTGCACCGTGAACGCTACTTAAATAAATCGCTGTTATAGTGACTGGATCACTAAGTCATGTCCACCTCTTTTGCAACCCCATGGACTGTAGCCTTCCAGGCTCCTCTGTCCATGGGATTTCTCAAGCAAGAATACTGGAATGGGTTGCCATATTCTTCTCCAGGGGATCCTCCTGACCCAGGGATAGAACCTGTGTCTCCTGCTTGGCAGGCAGATTCTTTACCAGTGGGTATTAAATAAATTAAATCTATTAAATAAATAGATTCATAGAAACTCAAAGGGCCCCAGATTCTTGCCACTCCCACCCCCCCGATCTTTACACCTTCACCTTTTTGTCTCCTTCTCTTTTTGCAGGCTATACCCATCAGGCCCTGAACTCCACCCCCAGCAGTGAGTAGTAATTTGTGGGCCCTAACGTTCCATTGCTTTGGGGCCCATCTTTCCTCCCTGTTATCCTTAGTCCATGTACTCAGAGGTGGAAGGTACCGGGAAATCTCTGGACTTTCCCTACTTTTACTCTCTGGATGGGAAAAAGACAAGCCTGGCACAGCCCTTAGGCTGAACAGGAAAAGGATCTTAAGGTTCCATGATGGGCCCTCACTGATTAGAGAAGCCCTCTCTTCCACTGTATTTTCCTCACTGTGTTTTCTTCTCAGTTGCCACGACCTCTACCATCTTCCCAGCGACTTCTATGGCCCCTGTCTCAGTCTCTACAGGTAGGAGCTTCCTCTCTGCACTTTCTTCCTGCAAAGTTCTTGGGCACTTGGTCACTGGAGATCATCATACTCATTCATTCGTTCATTTGATAAGTATTTATTTAGCACTTACTATATAAAAGGCCCTGGTGATACAGCAACAAAGAGAATAGAAAGGGCTAGTCTTAGATGGGCTTCCAACATGAAAGACAGAGACTAATGATGTGAATGTACAAGTAAATATTGAATTATAATTAGCATTATCAAGGGTGAGATTTGGTGGTGAGAAGGGTTGGTTCTTTCTCTCAGGAAATTTTGTTGTTATTTCCAGAAAAGAAAGGAATAGCATGAGCTACAATATAGCTGTCTCACAGGTCCTGGTCAGGGACTTAGGCAGACTCTGGCTCGATCAGAGGCCAGCTCCCCATTCCTGGCCTCCAGCTGGCCCAGAGTAGATTTTGATACCACCCATTGACCTGACTGAGGGTCTGAGATATCATTATCACGGGCTCGCTTGAATCTCTAGATACTCATCAGCTAGGGCCTCCAAAGGAGTTCTCACCACTGACCACTCAGGCCAGAGTGAGTGGTCACTACAGGTGGGACTTGCCAGTGGTCCTAAGTGGAGGGGTTAGGAGCACAGACTCCTGGACCACACACCTGGATTCAGTCTATGCTCTGCCACTTATAGATTAAATGGCTTGGGGCAAATTACTTAACCTCCCTTGAGTTTTTACATCTGTAAAATAGGGATAAGAATACTATCTCCCTTCAAAGGTTTTGCCTCAAGAAGTAAATGAGTTAAAATATAAGGAAGGTACTTACAACAGAGCCTTACCCATAAAAATGCAATGCAAGCATTTCTTCAAACAAAATTTTAAAAACAATAAGTAGATGAATCTCAGAAAAATAACTGGGTTTTTTTTTTAAAGCTAAAAAAAAAAAAAAACAAAAAAAAAAAAACCAGGATATCTGTCTGGAATTTTAGCTAACTGAAGGGTCAGATATGCTTGTATCCTGCCTGTGGATATATTGGATTGGCCCAAAAATTGTTTGGGTTCTTCTGTCATAGCACATGGACAGACCCGAAGGAATTTTCAGGCCAACCCAATATTTACTCTTTAGTGCACTTTTTCATAACTATCTCCAGTGCTTCCAGTGAGGGTAATGTCTGGAATCTCCTCCCTATGGAAACTACCCATGCTGGAGGAAGACCCTCCCCAGTCTTGAAGACATGTAGGTGGGAGCTTATTGAGCGTAGGGTAAGCTCAGTGGCTATCTTTCGCAAACTCCTACTACAGTAGCCAGCCCTGCCCTGGTGCCATTCACCCTCAACTTCACCATCAATAACTTGCGCTATGTGGAGGACATGCATCGCCCTGATTCCTGGAAGTTCAACAACACAGAGAGAGTCCTGCAGGTTCTGGTGAGAGCCCCGCCCACTTCACTCCTGCCCCGCCCACCAAACATAAGCCCCACCTACCTCACCCTTGCTCCCACGGATGCCAGCCACACCCATGTCACATCTGCCCTTCTCCCAACCCTCACACTTCCTGTTCTCCCTCTCCCTCCTCTATAGCTCAGACTCTTGTTCAAGAACACCCGTGTGGGCCACCTGTACTCAGGCTGCAGACTGACATCACTCAGGTAAGACTTTAGCGTAGGCAGCCAGAGCTGCCTCAAACGCTCCCAGACCCAAGGAGTTTGACTTTCCTCCTTCCTGTCTTCCCTGTATCCTCAGCTGAGGTGGTATTCAGGAGTCACCAACTTAAGGTCCAAGGACTTCCACCAACAGTCCCCAGATTCTTCAGACTATCAACAGGATTGAACCCCTAGCCTGATCATCCTTCTGAATTCCCCCCTCCCCTCCCCTTGACCAATGAGGGCATTTCCTTTAGGTTTTCAATTCTATCCTGATGATTTTTCTCAAGAGAAGCATGCCTTCTTCACCTGCTTTAATCCCAAATTCCAGCTGTTCACCTATCCAGCTCTTCATCTGTCTCAAGTGTGAGCTCCCTTGTCCCCATCCCAGAAAGAAGCAAGCTTCAGATTTGCAGTTTAATTGAAATACTTCCTCCCCCCACCACCAACTCTGCTCACAGTCCCAGGTTGGCTGGAAGTCTGTGCTCTCAGAAAATCTAAGTCTGACTTCTCACCTCTCTACCAGCCTTCCCATTTCCGCCCCCAGAGATCTCGATACCCTCCCTTACCCCTAGTGTTTCCATTTATTGTCTTCCTCCTCTCCTGCCACTCTTCCCAGGCCTGAAAAGAATGGAGCAGCCACTGGAGTGGATGCTGTCTGCACCCACCGCGCTGATCCAGTGGGCCCTGGGCTGGACAGAGAGCAGCTGTATTGGGAGCTGAGTCAGTTGACACACGGTGTCACCCAGCTGGGCCCCTACACCCTGGACCAGGACAGTCTCTACGTCAATGGTGAGGGTCTGCCATCCTTTTTATTTATTTCGTTTCTGCTGGGTTTTGTTGCCGTGCAGTCTCTAGTTGCAGTGAGGAGGGCTACTTTCTAGTTGGGTGTGTAGGCTTCTCATTGCGGTGGCTTCTCTTGTTGCAGAGCATGGGTTCTAGAGCATGTGGATTTCAGTAGTTGTGGTGCATGGACTTAGTTGCTCCTCAGCATGTGGAATTTTCCCAAACCAGGGATTGAACCCATGTCCCCTGCATTGGCAGGCAAATTCTTAACCACTGGACCACCAGGGAAAACCACCATCATTTTTTTAATGTTTGCATTTCATGAGGCCCCACAATCCCCCTAATCCTTTCTTCACTTTGACTCATCTTTTCCCCTCTTCTCCCTTCCTCCCCTTACATATGTAGGATACAGCCACCAAACTCAGCCCACCACCCCTGGCAGTGAGTACTAAGAGACCTCAGAAGTCTCTATAACCCTCTGTCTGATTCCCAGCCCTTGGGAACAGAAGAGTCCTGGAGCCATTGCCTCCTCTCCCCACCCCCATCTCCCTCCAACCTTGGGAAAACAGAGACCAATACCCACCAAAGTCCCAGGTGTAGCCCCTTCCTTCCTGGATTCCCCAAGATGATTATGTCCCCAACCCAAGCACGTGGGATGTTTTCTCCCAGCTTCTGTGATGACAGTGCCTCCATCAATGGTGAGGGGCTCTGTTGGGGGTGGGTCTCTTCATTCCCACTGGGTAGGCTCTGCTGCAGAGGGTTCTGCACTTCCACTGGCTACTCATATTTCAAAGTGCTTAGGGCTCACCTTGGTCTTCCCAGGGGCTCAGTGGTAAAGAATCCATCTGCAATTCAGGAGACTTGGTTTCAATCCCTGGGTCAGGAAGACCCCTCTGGAGGAGGAAATGGCAACC
>SJYV01055598.1:0-11249 GCA_006410875.1 Neotragus pygmaeus
GTAAAATAAAAATAAATAAAAAGAGAAAAAAAAAAAGAAACAAGAATTTTGATGTGGGAGAAAAGAGGTCTGGGGGATTTAAAATAAAACACAAATCTAAAGTGAAAAAGTGTTTCAAATTATTCACCTGTAAAAATGTATGCTATTTAATAACTCCTTGTATTGTATTTGTATTGTATTATCAATTACACATATAGATGATAATTATTTTTAAAGTTTTTTTTAATCTTTTTTTTCATTTTTTATTTGAGTATAGTTGATTTTCAATGTTGTATAAATTACTGCTGTACAGCAAAGTGACTCAGTGATACACATCCATTCTTCTTCAAATCCTTTTCCAGTATGGTTTATCACAGGATATCGAATGTAGTTTCCAGTGCTATACAGTAGGACCTTGTTGTTTATCCGTTCTGTATGTAACTTTGCATCTGCTAATCCAAGACTCCCAACCTTCCCTCTCCAACCCTTTTCTCCTGGGAACCATCAGTCTCTTCTGTATGTCTGTGATTCTGTTTCTATCATAGACAGGTTCATTTGTATTGTATTAACAATTCCACATATAAATGGTATCATATGGTATTTGTCTTTATGACCTTCTTCACTTAGTATGATAACTTCTAGTTTCAGCCACATTGCTGCAAATGGCATTTTTATGTTCTTTTTTATGACCGAGTAGTAGTCCACTGTATATAAGTGCCACATCTTCTTTTTCCATTCATCTGTTGATGGATATTTCAGTTATTTTCAGGTCTTGGCTATTGTGAATAGTGCTTCTATGAGCATAGGGATGCATGTACCTTTTTGAATTATGGTTTTGTCTGGATATATGCCCAGGAGTGGAATTGCTGGACCACTAATTCTGTTTTTAGTTTTCTGAGGAAGCTCCATACTGTTTTCCACAGTGGCTGTAGTAACTTACCTTCCCACCAACACTGTAGAAGGGCTTCTTTTTCTCCACTCCCTCTCCAGAATTTCTTATTTGTAGACTTTTGAATAATGGCCACTCTAACAAGGAGGACATGGTGCCTCATTATACTTTGGGTATATATTTATGTAATAATTAGCAACACTGAGGATCTTTTCATGTGCCTATAAAGTCACCTGTATTTCTACTTCAGAGAAATGTCTGTTTAGGTCTCTGTCCATTTTTCAATTGAGTTGTTTGCTTTTTTGTTGTTCAGTTTCTCAGTTGTGTCTGACTCTTTGCGAACCCATGAACTGTAGCACACCAGGCCTCCCTGTCCATCACCAACTCCCAGAGTTTACCCAAACTTGTGTCCATTGAGTCGGTGATGCCTTCCAACCATCTCATCGTCTGTCATTCCCTTCTCCTTCTGCCTTCAATCTTTCCCAGCATCAGGTCTTTTCCAGTGAGTCAGCTCTTCACATGAGGTGGCCAAAGTATTGGAGTTTCAGCTTCAGCATCAATTCTTCCAATGAACACCAGGATTGATCTCCTTTTGGATGGACTGGTTGCCTCTCCTTGCAGTCCAGGTGACTCTCAAGAGTCTTCTCTAACACAACAGTCCAAAAGCATCAATTCTTCAGCACTCAGCTTTCTTTATAGTCCAACTCTCACATCCATACCTGACACTAGAAAAACCATAGGCTTGACTAGATGCACCTTTGTTGGCAAAGTAATGTCTCTGCTTTTTAATATGCTGTCTAGGTCATAACCTTGCTTCCAAGGAGTAAGCGTCTTTTAATTTCATAGCTGCAGTTGCCATCTGCAGTGATTTTGGAGCCCAGAAAAATTAAGTCTGTCACTGTTTCCACTGTTTCCCATCTATCTGCCATGAAGTATTGGGACTGGATGCCATGATCTTTGTTTTCTAAATGTTGAGTTCCAAGTCGTTTTTTGCACTCTACTCTTTCCCTTTCATCAAGAAGCTCTTTAGTTCTTCACTTTCTGCCATAAGGGTGGTGTCATTTGCATATCTGAGGTATTAATATTTCTCCCGGCAATCTTGATTCCATCTTGTGCTTCATCCAGCCCAGCGTTTCTCATGATGTATTTGGCACATAAGTTAAATAAGCAGGGTGACAATATACAGCCTTGAGATACTCCTTTTCCTATTTTTGTTGTTGGGTTGTAGGAACTGCTTGTATATTTTGGAAATTAACCCCTTGTTGAACCATTTGCAAATATTTTCTCCCATTTGTAGGCTGCCATTTTGTTTTGTTTGTGGTTTCCTCTATTGGGAAAAGCTTGTAAGTTTGATTAAGTTCCATTTGTTTGTTTTTGTTCTTATTGCTATTGCTTTGGGAGACTGACCTAAGAATGCATTGGTACAGTTTATATCAGAGTATGTTTTGCCTATATTATCTTCTAGAAGTTTTATGATATTATGTCTTGTGTTTGAGTTTATTTTTGTGTATGGTGAGAGGACATGTTCTGACTTCATTGAGAAACATACAGCTCAGCTTTCCCAACACCACTTGCTAAAGAGAATGTCTTTTCCCCATTGTATATTCTTGCCTCCTTTGTCAGAGTTTAATTGACCATAGGTGTGTAGGTCAAAAGTTAATATTTATGTTATGGGCTGAAAAATAAAATATAAAGAAAGGGATAATGGATTTTTAAAAAGAAATTCAACTATCTGTAGTAAAATGATTTGCATCATACAAAAATAGACTAAACCAAAAATAAAAGGGCCAGTTTAATACCAATAGACCTCTCTAAAATATACAAGATTTTAAATATCTTGTTATCTGCATACAATTAATGACAGAACCAGAAAATAACTTAGTAATTTACATATTGCTGAAAGATATAAAGACATTAAAAATATAAACATTAACATCTTGGTAAAATGATTTAAATTATCATCCTGTGGACTCTTAGCTATTACACAATTCCCAACTATCTAAAAATCAAATTGATTTTCTAAAATCAGTGTTCATATTACATTCTGCTACCATTTAAAATTCCTATCACATGAGTCTTTTCTGTAGTATAAATAGGGAGATAAATTAGGTATTAGGAGTTTATCATATATTTTCCAGATAAAACATGGCTAAGGAGTATTGACTGTTTTCAATGTCATTCTCACTTGTATATGTCAGCAATAAGGTTTTCTTTCCTTGTTCAATATTTGCCTGTTATTAAACTTGCCAAAGAACTTGCCTAAATAAAGGCTATTAATTTTGCCTTTGAAAACATTTCCCTTTTTACCTTTTAAAAACTTACAGTCAACAAATTAATTTGTAAGAGAGAAATTACTTTGAGTTTATCACTCAGAATGAAAACATTTTATCAAATATTGTCTAATTCTAAAGAAAACTCACAAATTCACATGTTTTATCTAATAAAGAGGTGAAAATTTAATTCAAAGATATTCTAAACTAGGAAGACAAGAGTGATGAAACATATATAAGCTCCCCAAAAGTCTCAATAAGGTGGAGTGTTCTGTAACTGAGTTGTGAATTAAAGTCCCTTGAGAGTTAGTGAAACAGTTTAGAATGAGTCCACAGTAATTAATAAACTAACACAGATTTCAAAGTTGAACAAAGGTTTTTATACTGTAACATCTCAGTAAGAGATGCAGAGCTATTCAACTTGTGGGTTCCAAAAATAAACTTTCTAAATCAGTTTAAAAGGATTTAGTTCAAAATGAGAGATTATCTACAGTTTTCTCTGGAAATCATTGCTGTGGAAAGGCAGTAAGTGAAGCAGAATTATGTAAGGGAAGTGGGCAAGACAAAGAATTTCTACAAACATGTTTTTCTGCAAGGTCAATTTGAAAACATTTTTACATAAGTTATATGTCATTTGGTTTACTTTCTTTTATTGTTGACTTAAAAATGCACAATGTCAGAGTTGTGAGTTAAGTTTTATTGGGGGCAAAATGAGGACTATAGCCCAGGAGACAGTACCTTAGATAGTTCTGAGAAACTGCTTCAAAGAGAGATGAGGGAAGGTCAGTATCTATGTGATTTAGGTGAAGGGAGAATTCTTGCAGTCAAGCAGATATTTTTTGCAGAAGGTTTCTCCTAGTCGCGGGGAGCAGTCATCACCATGAAGAATTTTGGTATTCTTTTAGATATGAGAAGATACAAGAATTGAGCTCATAAAATCAGCTCCTGAAAATATGTAACTATCTGAAGATCTGTTCTGCCAGTTTNAGCAGATATTTTTTGCAGAAGGTTTCTCCTAGTCGCGGGGAGCAGTCATCACCATGAAGAATTTTGGTATTCTTTTAGATATGAGAAGATACAAGAATTGAGCTCATAAAATCAGCTCCTGAAAATATGTAACTATCTGAAGATCTGTTCTGCCAGTTTCTCCCAGAGCACAGACTGCCTCATGCCTAACCTCTGCCATGAACGCCTTTCAGGGGATGTAAGGCAGCAGCTACAAAAGCACATGATTTCACCCTTGTAGAGGCAGATGTGCTGCCACCCAGACGTGTCTGACTCTTGCGATCCCATGCACTGTAGCCGCCAGGCTCCTCTGTTAATGGGATTTCCCAGGCGAGAATATGCAAGTGGGTTATCTTTTCCTTCTCCAGGGGATCTTACTGACCCAGGGAGCAAACCTATGCCTCCTGCATTGCAAGCGGATTCCTGACCACTGAGCCACCAGGGAAGTCCCTGTAGAAGTAGATGGCAAATGCCAATATATAGTTGATAACATACACAGAATTTTCTTGCATTCTGTTTGCATACAGAGAATGTATTCCTTATGTTTGCTAAATGCAATTTTAAAATTAATTCACAAAACAAGCTGATTTTAAGAGATCCCTGCAGAGTTTGAACAGGAATAACGGAAACAACAAGGTTTAGCTAGGGAATCAAGGACTAATACAGAAGAGAGTCCTGCCATGCCTTGGTCTGAATGGCGACAGGAACAGTGCAGGGGAAGTTAAGGAGAGCTCGGGTGGTGGGGGAGGCACCCCCTGCTGGCCTTCAGTAGAAATGCAACCACCGCCCAAACCGACCACTTGCAGACAGTGGGCAGGATTTAAGATAGCCACAGTTCTCACTCCCCATCTCTAATCCCTGCAATTCCCTCCTATGGGCTGAAAAGCCATATATTAACATTTTCCAGAGACAGGTAAAATAAAATCTGCATTTAGTTTTTGTGGAATAATACCTTTGCCAATCATCACCTACGCTCTGAATGGATATAAATTGCCCTCGACCACTTCCTGATAGCTTTACAAAGACAGTGATGGTTGTAACATGTTGAAGCATTTTGAAATTGGCATTATTCAACTCTAATTCTCAGGAAACACAAAATTACCTGTTTCCTATAGATACGGGAAAAAATGATTCATTCTTTTCTTTGAATGTGCATTTCCTGTTTTTTGCATCAGAGATTAAATGTTCTTCCTGGTGTGCTTGAACTCAAGAAACTTGTGAAATTTGGAAGCTACTTATATAAGGACTCCCAGGAGCATGAAAGGCAGGCATGGAAACATTTCAAACCAGCAATTTTTCAACATTTTATAGGTTACTTAGCATAAAGTAAATGGTATCAAATTAGGAATTTGGTTCCATACAGATGCATGATCCCCAAGGTTTTCCTGCACATTCCAAATATCCCAAGCAATTCTGTGTTTGAAAAATGGAGCAAGTATTTCTTCTGGGTTTAGTCTGCTTCATGTTAGTGAATTAAACAAAAGGACAGAGGTCCAGTGTTAGGCCTATGTTACATGCTTCTCATATAACCTCATAAATCTGTGTCATTTTAGGGGTGAGGTATTTTTGTTTTTAGGTAAAAGAATTTAAACTTTTAATTTGAGAATAGTTGGTTTACAATGGTGTGTTAATTTCTGCTGTACAGTGAATCATTCATACATGTAGTGACTTTTTTAGATTCTTTTCCCATATTGGCCATTTCAGAGTATTGAGGACAGTTTCCTGTGCTATACAGCAGGATCTTATTAGTTGTCTATTTTATATACAATAAATCTCCCAACGTAGTCCTCCCTTCCCCTCCCCCACCATTACTCATAGGTTGTTTTCTATTTCTGTGACTCTGTTTGTTTTGTAAATAATTTCATTTGAACCTTTTTTTTTTTTTAGATTGCACTTATAAGTGATAGCATATGATATTTGTCTTTCTCTGACTTACATTGCTCGGTATGAAACTCTCTAGGTCCATTCATGTTGCTGCAAAAGGTATTATTTTGCAAATATTATTTTGCAAAAAATAGCTATTTCCTTATGGCCGAGTAATATTGCTTACATGTATCACTTCTTCTCCATTTCGATGGACATTTAGGTTGCTTCCATATCTGGGCTATTGTAAGTAGGGTTGAAATGAATATTGGGGTGTATGTGTCTTTATGAATTATGCTTTTCTCTGGATATATGTCCAGGAGTGGGATTGCTGAATCATATGATAATTCTATATTTAGTTTTTTTAAAGGAAAGTCCATACTATTCAAAACAAGAGAATGTAAAATGCTTTATGAAAGGAACTGAATATAAGAAAGTCAATTAAGACTGATCTAGAAAATGTACGTTATAAAAATAAGTTCAGTTCAGTCGCTCAGTCGTCTCCGACTCTTTGCAACCCCATGGACTGTAGCACACCAGGCTTCCCTGTCCATCACCAACTCCTGNCACTTGTATATGTCAGCAATAAGGTTTTCTTTCCTTGTTCAATATTTGCCTGTTATTAAACTTGCCAAAGAACTTGCCTAAATAAAGGCTATTAATTTTGCCTTTGAAAACATTTCCCTTTTTACCTTTTAAAAACTTACAGTCAACAAATTAATTTGTAAGAGAGAAATTACTTTGAGTTTATCACTCAGAATGAAAACATTTTATCAAATATTGTCTAATTCTAAAGAAAACTCACAAATTCACATGTTTTATCTAATAAAGAGGTGAAAATTTAATTCAAAGATATTCTAAACTAGGAAGACAAGAGTGATGAAACATATATAAGCTCCCCAAAAGTCTCAATAAGGTGGAGTGTTCTGTAACTGAGTTGTGAATTAAAGTCCCTTGAGAGTTAGTGAAACAGTTTAGAATGAGTCCACAGTAATTAATAAACTAACACAGATTTCAAAGTTGAACAAAGGTTTTTATACTGTAACATCTCAGTAAGAGATGCAGAGCTATTCAACTTGTGGGTTCCAAAAATAAACTTTCTAAATCAGTTTAAAAGGATTTAGTTCAAAATGAGAGATTATCTACAGTTTTCTCTGGAAATCATTGCTGTGGAAAGGCAGTAAGTGAAGCAGAATTATGTAAGGGAAGTGGGCAAGACAAAGAATTTCTACAAACATGTTTTTCTGCAAGGTCAATTTGAAAACATTTTTACATAAGTTATATGTCATTTGGTTTACTTTCTTTTATTGTTGACTTAAAAATGCACAATGTCAGAGTTGTGAGTTAAGTTTTATTTGGGGCAAAATGAGGACGATAGCCCAGGAGACAGTACCTTAGATAGTTCTGAGAAATTGCTTCAAAGAGAGATGAGGGAAGGTCAGTATCTATGTGATTTAGGTGAAGGGAGAATTCTTGCAGTCAAGCAGATATTTTTTGCAGAAGGTTTCTCCTAGTCGCGGGGAGCAGTCATCACCATGAAGAATTTTGGTATTCTTTTAGATATGAGAAGATACAAGAATTGAGCTCATAAAATCAGCTCCTGAAAATATGTAACTATCTGAAGATCTGTTCTGCCAGTTTCTCCCAGAGCACAGACTGCCTCATGCCTAACCTCTGCCATGAACGCCTTTCAGGGGATGTAAGGCAGCAGCTACAAAAGCACATGATTTCACCCTTGTAGAGGCAGATGTGCTGCCACCCAGACGTGTCTGACTCTTGCGATCCCATGCACTGTAGCCGCCAGGCTCCTCTGTTAATGGGATTTCCCAGGCGAGAATATGCAAGTGGGTTATCTTTTCCTTCTCCAGGGGATCTTACTGACCCAGGGAGCAAACCTATGCCTCCTGCATTGCAAGCGGATTCCTGACCACTGAGCCACCAGGGAAGTCCCTGTAGAAGTAGATGGCAAATGCCAATATATAGTTGATAACATACACAGAATTTTCTTGCATTCTGTTTGCATACAGAGAATGTATTCCTTATGTTTGCTAAATGCAATTTTAAAATTAATTCACAAAACAAGCTGATTTTAAGAGATCCCTGCAGAGTTTGAACAGGAATAACGGAAACAACAAGGTTTAGCTAGGGAATCAAGGACTAATACAGAAGAGAGTCCTGCCATGCCTTGGTCTGAATGGCGACAGGAACAGTGCAGGGGAAGTTAAGGAGAGCTCGGGTGGTGGGGGAGGCACCCCCTGCTGGCCTTCAGTAGAAATGCAACCACCGCCCAAACCGACCACTTGCAGACAGTGGGCAGGATTTAAGATAGCCACAGTTCTCACTCCCCATCTCTAATCCCTGCAATTCCCTCCTATGGGCTGAAAAGCCATATATTAACATTTTCCAGAGACAGGTAAAATAAAATCTGCATTTAGTTTTTGTGGAATAATACCTTTGCCAATCATCACCTACGCTCTGAATGGATATAAATTGCCCTCGACCACTTCCTGATAGCTTTACAAAGACAGTGATGGTTGTAACATGTTGAAGCATTTTGAAATTGGCATTATTCAACTCTAATTCTCAGGAAACACAAAATTACCTGTTTCCTATAGATACGGGAAAAAATGATTCATTCTTTTCTTTGAATGTGCATTTCCTGTTTTTTGCATCAGAGATTAAATGTTCTTCCTGGTGTGCTTGAACTCAAGAAACTTGTGAAATTTGGAAGCTACTTATATAAGGACTCCCAGGAACATGAAAGGCAGGCATGGAAACATTTCAAACCAGCAATTTTTCAACATTTTATAGGTTACTTAGCATAAAGTAAATGGTATCAAATTAGNTGAAATTTGGAAGCTACTTATATAAGGACTCCCAGGAACATGAAAGGCAGGCATGGAAACATTTCAAACCAGCAATTTTTCAACATTTTATAGGTTACTTAGCATAAAGTAAATGGTATCAAATTAGGAATTTGGTTCCATACAGATGCATGATCCCCAAGGTTTTCCTGCACATTCCAAATATCCCAAGCAATTCTGTGTTTGAAAAATGGAGCAAGTATTTCTTCTGGGTTTAGTCTGCTTCATGTTAGTGAATTAAACAAAAGGACAGAGGTCCAGTGTTAGGCCTATGTTACATGCTTCTCATATAACCTCATAAATCTGTGTCATTTTAGGGGTGAGGTATTTTTGTTTTTAGGTAAAAGAATTTAAACTTTTAATTTGAGAATAGTTGGTTTACAATGGTGTGTTAATTTCTGCTGTACAGTGAATCATTCATACATGTAGTGACTTTTTTAGATTCTTTTCCCATATTGGCCATTTCAGAGTATTGAGGACAGTTTCCTGTGCTATACAGCAGGATCTTATTAGTTGTCTATTTTATATACAATAAATCTCCCAACGTAGTCCTCCCTTCCCCTCCCCCACCATTACTCATAGGTTGTTTTCTATTTCTGTGACTCTGTTTGTTTTGTAAATAATTTCATTTGAACCTTTTTTTTTTTTTAGATTGCACTTATAAGTGATAGCATATGATATTTGTCTTTCTCTGACTTACATTGCTCGGTATGAAACTCTCTAGGTCCATTCATGTTGCTGCAAAAGGTATTATTTTGCAAATATTATTTTGCAAAAAATAGCTATTTCCTTATGGCCGAGTAATATTGCTTACATGTATCACTTCTTCTCCATTTCGATGGACATTTAGGTTGCTTCCATATCTGGGCTATTGTAAGTAGGGTTGAAATGAATATTGGGGTGTATGTGTCTTTATGAATTATGCTTTTCTCTGGATATATGTCCAGGAGTGGGATTGCTGAATCATATGATAATTCTATATTTAGTTTTTTTAAAGGAAAGTCCATACTATTCAAAACAAGAGAATGTAAAATGCTTTATGAAAGGAACTGAATATAAGAAAGTCAATTAAGACTGATCTAGAAAATGTACGTTATAAAAATAAGTTCAGTTCAGTCGCTCAGTCGTCTCCGACTCTTTGCAACCCCATGGACTGTAGCACACCAGGCTTCCCTGTCCATCACCAACTCCTGAAGCCATCTCATCCTCAGTCATCCCCTTCTCCTCCTGCCCCCAATCCTTCCTAGCATCAGAGTCTCCTCATATAAGTCTATATAAACAAAAAATTTGCTCTGATAAAAAAAAAAAACAAGTCTTTGGTAATAAGCAATTAGCTTCTTTCAGTGCAAGATAATTTTTTGCTATTTAACTTGAATGTGAAGAATCTTTGGGAAAGCAAAAATAAAATGATGTAAGTATATGAATTCATTATGATTATAAAAATATGATANAAAAAAAAAAAAACAAGTCTTTGGTAATAAGCAATTAGCTTCTTTCAGTGCAAGATAATTTTTTGCTATTTAACTTGAATGTGAAGAATCTTTGGGAAAGCAAAAATAAAATGATGTAAGTATATGAATTCATTATGATTATAAAAATATGATAAATGTATATTTAAGAAAATGTCCAGTTCTTTCATACCATGTTGATTTATCAAAATAGAAATATATATTTCCTTCAGAAAATATTTCCACTCTACATATATATCCATATTATAATAGCCCTATTGATGGAAAAATATGATTTCTTTATGTTTAAAATTAATGCCATGATAGTTATAAAATTTTGAATGGTTTCACAAAGTATCAACTGTCTTATCCTTAAAAATAGATGAATTGTTAAGTTTGTTTTTACAACTTTTCTCCTAAGCTTTGCCAGTAGCTATAGACAGTATGCTTAGCAAGCATAAATTCAAGTGACAAAAATTCACAATTATTTCTTTAGAACTGGATAACATTGAACATAGTGTAAAAATTTATATGAACCATGATGAATGTAGTTTATTTATGCCTACTTAAGCATAGATAGAAGTTTTGCTAAGAGAATGCACTGGTCATAGCAAACCCTCTTCCAACATAAGGGAAGAATCTATACATGAACCATCACCAGATGGTCAATACAAAAATAAGATTGATGATATTCTTTGCAGCCAAAGATGGAGAAGCTCTATACAGTCAGCAAAAACAAGGCCAGGAGGTGACTGTGGCTCAGATCATGAATGCCTTATTGCCAAATTCAGACTTAAATTGAAGAAAGTAGTGAAAATCACTAGCCCATTCAAGTATGACCTAAATAAAATCCCTTTCTATTACATAGTGGAAGTGAGAAATAGATTCAAGGGATTAGATCTGATAAACAGAGTGCCTGAAGAACTATGGA
>SJYV01055602.1:0-19747 GCA_006410875.1 Neotragus pygmaeus
TGCCTCTCTATCCTCATTTTCCGTCACCCCCTCCTCCTCCCTTGCCCATGTTGCCGGTTCTCCAACTCCCAGCCACCCAGGACTCAGGGTATCAGTCAGGTTTCATTGGGAGAAGCAAAAACACTAGGCATGAGAGAGAACGGCCGTGTCTTCCAGGGAGCTGACTTGATGCAGTGATGAGAGGGGAACAGCGCGCAAATCGTTTACACATCGCCATGGTCACTGCGTCTACCGCTGTGTCAGAGGCCAGCAGGGCAGGCAATAGAGAGGGAAAATGATGAGGAATTGAGGAGAGCGAGGGAAAGCCGTTTCTCACAAGAGCAAACAAACCCATGTGGTCTCTCCTCGCGTCCCCGCCTCTAGCTTCCATCATGTGGTTGACTTGTAGAAGTGGAGTCTTCATTGAAGAAACTGACCTGAAAGATGCAGAAGAAACTGAAGGAAAACAAGGTCCTTCTGTATAACACAGAGAATTATATTCAAACCCATGATAAACCATCAGGGAAAAGAATAAAAATGAATGTGTATATATGTATAACTGAGTCATTTCGCTGTACAGCAGTAATAACACAACATTGTAAACAACTATAACTCAGTTTAAAAAAAGAAAAGAAAAATTTCACTCTACACCCTGTAGTAGTTTCTTAACAAAATCACAAAAGTGACTNAAGAATAAAAATGAATGTGTATATATGTATAACTGAGTCATTTCGCTGTACAGCAGTAATAACACAACATTGTAAACAACTATAACTCAGTTTAAAAAAAGAAAAGAAAAATTTCACTCTACACCCTGTAGTAGTTTCTTAACAAAATCACAAAAGTGACTCTAAGATACTCTGCTTTCAATGACTTTATAAGAAAACAAATGAGAACTCAAAAAAGAAGAATAAAGAGAGCTGGAGCAGGTGTGGGCCTGCCTGCCACGTCATACCATTAAAAAAAAAAAAAAAAACCCACAGAGAGAGCCAGTAGATGTTGGCCAGCCTTCATGAGCTGCAACAGTTTCTCTCCTCATCCCCTGACCACAAACACGGCTACATTCACTTCCACTTCCCAAACCTCATGCAAAATTTTCTTATGGCCAACCCCAACCCAGAGGAGATTCCAGAAACGTAGTTCCAGCTCAGCTGAATCTGAACAGACATGCACTTCCCCAGCCTGTTTCCTTTGCTGGGAATATTCTTCTCCATTCTCCTCTTGAGTAACTCCTACTTGTCTATCATTAAAGCCCCACTCAAATGTCTCTCCATCCCTCAGGAGTCTTCTGTCATCCCTGGGCCAACTTCACCAGCCCCTCCTTGTGCTCTGGGGACACTCAGTACCAGCCTCCTTCACCCATCTCAGTCTATTGGATGCTCATGGATCATCATTGGATGATGCTCAAGCATCAGTGGATGCTTTGTGTATCATCTCTGTGACCCTGGGGACTATATATTACTAAACACTAGCTCAGTACATCTTCACACCAACCCTTTGAAGCAAAATGCTTTTACTCTCTCCATTTTACAGCTGAGGAAACTAAGACTCCAGGGGGTGTGATGACTTGTCCAGTGATGCACAGCCCATAAGGGGCGGAGGCAGGACTCAGTCCTTGTACATCTGATTCCAGAGACTGAATTCTTAATCATTCTCAATCACTAAGCAATTTTATCTTTATAATTTAAAAGACTCTTTTTTTTTTTTTTTTTTTGGCTGGGTTGCTACCCCAGCTTTCCCTGGTTTAGGTGAGCAGGACTACTTTCTAGTTGTGGTGCATGGACTTCCCATTGCAGTGCCTTCTCCTGTTGCAGAACACAGGCTCTGGGGCACCTGGGCTCCAGCAGCTGCTGCACATGAGCTCATGGATCATGGGCTCCAGAGTGCAGGCTCAGTAGTTCTGGTGAGTGGGCTTGGTTGCTCTGCTGCACGTGGGATCTTCCCAGGTTAGGGATCGATCCCATGACTCCTACATCAGCAGGCCGACTCTTAACTACTGGATGACCACGGAAGCCCAAGCCATTCTTCTTCTTCTTTTTTTTTAAATTTATTTAGTTCATTACCAAAAAAAAAAAAAAACAACAACCAACTCTGGCTATATGGTAAATTGCTTTTAAAATCCAAACAACTTTGTTATAATAATATTTTATATAAAAAGATAATTGTGCAATAGTTATCAGGAAAGTTGAATGCAATAGTAAGCATGTAGGCTTGGGAATAGTTTGCAAATTTGCAACAGATATGAAAGAAATCCTGTATGATTTACAGTTGTTTGAGTAAAAATAAGAAAACTCTGGTTCATTTCCTATGAACTCTCAAAAGGATAAACACAAAAGTCCTAAATGGCACCTGTTTAACATAATAAAATAAAAGCATATATGAAAAACAAAGACAAAATACACCTTTCTGTTCTAAAACATTTCTTTTTAGCCCATATGTACTTTAAATAACTGTATATTATTCTTAGGAAGAAAATGTTAAAGGTAAGAGCAAACTGACCTCCCAGTTTGCCTAGGAGTGAGCAGGTGTCTTGGAATGCGCATTTTTCTGTTTGAAAAATGAGACAAGTCCCAGGCAAACGGAGACAAATGGGTCACCCTTGGCAAAGTGCTCTGGCTGTTTCACTTTTTAACATTATTTATTTATTTGGCTGTGCTGAGTCTTCGTTGCAGCGTGTGGGATCTAGTTCCCTGAGCAGGGATCAAACCCAGGCCCCCTACATTGGGAATACAGAGTCTTAACCATTGGACCACCAGGGAAGTCCCTGCTCTAGCTGTTTGAAGGTGGGCGAGGCATTGGGAAATCAGAGAGGGGACATCCTGAAGCACTGAACTTGTGGTATTCCCCAAGACCAGAACAAGAAGGAAGCTTTTGGATTGGCTTTTTATTTGTTTAATCCCTTCCTCCCTCAGGAACTTAGCCCTCTGGGTTATTTGGAAAGCAGTCTGGGGCCAGCAGAGTTCTCAGGTTGCTGGTTACACGAGGAACTCTGCAGGGAGGAGATGTGGGGTCGGGGGTGACAGGGAATACAAACTCCTTTCCTACAAAGTCCATCATGAGCCTGCAACCTGGGGTCAAAACTCAGAGCTGCAGAGCCTGCAAAAGCAGGACAGCCTCTTGGCTAGAGAAGCTTGAGCACAGTTGACAAGAGGTGGCATCCTGGCCTTCTGAGCGTCCGCACTGGGAGAACCTGCTGAATCCAATCCCATTGGTTCTGGAAAGGGATGTAGCCAAGGCCCCAGAGAAAACAGGAGCAGATCTGGAGCTAACACCCAGGCTTCCAGGCCTCTGCCCCCAGCGGGGGAGACTACCTGGGCAGGAAAGGGGGGTCGGGCCAGCTGCTGACTTCAGGCAAGTTGCTTCTCTGTTTCTGATGCTCACTTTCTTTGTGAAAAGGGGGCAAGAGTTGCAGAGGGGCAGGGAGGATTCCAGTTCAAATAAGACATATCAAGCCCTAGGACCACGCAGAGCTCCTAAGAAATGTCAGGGCCTTTCTTTAGCTACACTTAGCCCACAGCTTGCGGCCCCCAAGTCAAGTCTATTGGCCAAGTGGGGAGTCTGTTATATATTGGATCTTTAATTAAGCAAGTTCTTTGCTTCTTTTGATGTCCGAAGTGTCAACTAAGGTAAGAATACCTACTCCAGGGGTTACCGAGAATGTGAACAAAGCTCTTATCTTAAGGGCTGGAAAACTGTCTTTGGGGAAAACATCTTGATAAACTTCTTGGAGAGACTCATGAGGTTGGGTATGATAAGACGCAGGAAGGCTTTGTTTGGGGCTGGGATTTCTTGAAAGGAAGGATAAGAAATGAGGTGGAGAGAGAGGAAGAAGCAGGGGAGAAAGCCAGCAAATGGAAAAAACCAGCATGGGGAGGGGGGACNCTCATGAGGTTGGGTATGATAAGACGCAGGAAGGCTTTGTTTGGGGCTGGGATTTCTTGAAAGGAAGAATAAGAAATGAGGTGGAGAGAGAGGAAGAAGCAGGGGAGAAAGCCAGCAAATGGAGAAAACCAGCATGGGGAGGGGGGACCAGCCCCACTTCCAGACAAGCAGGGTTGGCAAGGAGAGCTCTAGGATAATGAAGCTTTTCCACTCTTCCCAGAAGCTATTTGTAACACCTCCAGATTATCAGTAACGTGTGCCAGTCCCACCAGTGCTTGATACAGAATGTACCTGTAGGTATGGTGTGTGTATTTGTGTAACTCAGAGAGAACTAAGTTTCCTGTTTGAGGCAAGGCAATACAAAACAGAGATCACAACCGAGGAAGAAAAAGCTAAGGACCTGAGAAAGCTTGGTTTGGCAGAGACCACTGAGTCCACGACATCCATGCTTCTCCTTCCTGGGCTCACAGCTTCCTACGTTCCCCAGCCTCCTTGAGGTTAGGTTTGGCCAAGTGATGGAGTTGCAGATGATAAGATGTTATGAGTGCCGTTCCAGGCCTGGCCCCGAAAACTCCCACACTGCTGGTCCCCTTTCTGTCTGTTGGATGACCCTAGGGTCCCCGTGT
This sequence comes from Neotragus pygmaeus, assembly GCA_006410875.1. Lineage (NCBI taxonomy): Eukaryota > Metazoa > Chordata > Mammalia > Artiodactyla > Bovidae > Neotragus > Neotragus pygmaeus. The sequence continues at coordinate 4,488 of SJYV01055602.1, forward strand.
TGACAATGGCAGATCCATCATCAGCCTGCACCCCACATCTACCCCACTAACTTGGAACCAAACTCCTAGATCTTATCATGAGAGAAAAATAAGCTTCCATTGTGTGAGGTCATTACCTTCTGGATCAAATTGTTAAAGAAGTTTAGCTTACACAAAGCAGTAAGCTTGCAGAAGCTTTTGACCTCCAGGTACTATACAATCAGGGTGAAAAGCGAGGGTATGGACTTCCCTGGCAGTGCCGAAGATAGAAATCTGCCTGCCAATGCAGGGGACATGGGTTCGATCCCTGGTCTGGGAAGAAATACCCTGCCAAGGAGTTACTAAGCCCGTGCGCAACAGCTACGGAGCCCATGAGCCTAGAGTCTGTGCTCCACAACAAGAGAAGCCCAGGCACCACAATGAAGAGCGGCCCCCCGCTTGCCGCCAGAGAAAGCCCACACAAAACCAGAGACCCAGCGTGGCCATGAAGCAAGAAGAATCGGAGTAGGGAGCATTGGACTGGTTTTAGCAGATCTCCAGCATGGGCAGTGCCATCTGAGACATGCGTCACCCATGTGAGCTGTTTCATAGGCACTTGGCAAATGACAGCCTTTCTGATTATGATGAAGTCCATTACGGAAGGGCTGGCCTATCCCTAAAGTGGATTCGTGAACCCCACCTCTCCGGGGGGTTGTGGGGGCTGGCCACTGGCTGCAGATGCTGTTATTAGCATGAAGAGCTGGTCCATAGGGAGAGCTTAACTTGAGCTTTGTTTTCTCCAGGCGGGGGAGAGAGGCCTCCTTCGCCAATCTGATACGAGTGGCTGTGAGTGCTGGGAGGAGAGGTTATTTGGCTCAGGAAGGAATGAGGGGAGGCCCCACCCTCAGCCAGGCCTGAGCACCCTCCCGTCCAAGGAGAGTTTGAAAGCTGAGCGCATTTCCAAGTCCCTGGTCCACGTGATAAGTCTGAAGAGAAACAGGACAGAACACGCCCTTAATCTTTGTAGAGGGAGAAAAGGAAGGTGCCAACCCTCTGGGTGGGTTCCTGGGACTGGGGAGAAGGCTGGGGGACAGGGTGCCAAGAAGTACAGAAGTCTGGGTCCCCCTCTGCCTGCCCCAGAGGGCTTTGGGGGTGTGGGTACCGAGGGTTGGGGCCTCATGCACTGGTGGATGAGCTCACCACCCCGGGGGTGATGTTGCCAGTGGAGAGTCTCACACTGGGTGGATCACGGTGGCCCGAACAGAACCCAGGCCACACGGGGCAGCCCAGGCAGACAGACTGAGGTCTGTGGCCAAGCAGCGCCAGGAGGCCGACTGTCGGCTGCAGCAACAAGACACCCACAGCATCCTCAGAGTTCCCCGGAATCCCAAAAGTGTGATTCAGGACCTCCTGTCAATGAGGGGTGATAAGGGATCTGGCTGCTGTGAACTGAACTGGCAGAGGGGAGATGGGGTAGGGTTTGCTGCCAGAGAGAGTTCAGGAGTCCATATTTGTCAGCAGAACTGAGAAGGAGAGAGGCCATCGGTCCCTGGGGACGCCTTGAGGGGATCAGGGGCAGGCTGTCTCCACCAGCCCAAGTCAAGCGCTTTCCTCTGCCCACCACTGCTCCAAGCATGGCTCTCAGTTCCCTTTGGCATCAGGACACTCAGAGTCCTGACTCTTCAGTGAACAGACCAGTCCCACGCAAGCGGGAGGCCTTGGAACAAGGCTCAGCTCCAACGCTCATCCGGGGGCCCCAGAGCAAGGACACAGGAGCAGGCGGGATACGAGAGGCAGAGCCAGAGTGGAAGGAAATCAGCTGCCTGTGTTCTGTGAAGGCTCAGAATGACTTATTATGGGTAGATCTTGGCAGTGGAGGAGGTGGGAGGTCGGGAACGGCATTGCCAAGACAACCAGAGGTTCACTTGTCCACAAAGTCTACTCATCTTGCAGATGGCCCATTTCTCTCATGTTGGACCTGCAGAACGGCAGGAAAAGATGTTAGACAGAGCCAACCAGAGTTCCGTATGGAGACCCTTAGGGTGGAAAATCGTCACCTTTTGGGTTCATGGTTCCTTGCCTTCCAGAAGCCGTGGCCAGTGTTCTCAGCTACCTTGGCCCCCAGGCCCCATAGGTTTTGTGTTTCTGGAAGAACATGAACTCTGGAGTCAGGCCAGCTGGGGTCTGAGACCAGAACAGCTGGTCTAGAGACTAGCACAGCTCAGGCAAATCCCTTCAGGTCTCTGAGCTTCGGTTTCCGCATCTGTAGAGTGGGAGTTATAGTACTTGCCAGCTAGGGCTGTTGTGAGGCATCAACAGAAATTGAAAGTAAAGCAGTTTGTCATAATCATTTTCTCTGTGACATTAAAAAAAAATAATGAAAATTTTTTTGAATTGATGTTTTAATTGGAGGAAAATTGCTTTACAATGTTGTGCTGGTTTCTGCCATACCACAGGGTGAATCAGCCATAATTATATGCCTATCCCCTTGGTCTTGAGCCTCCCTCCCTTCCCCCCACCAGACCCCTCTAGGTCACCACGGAGTGCCAGGCTGTACTCCCCGTGTTATATAGCAACCTCACCAGCGTTCAGTTTCACACTGGATGATCGAGCATCTCTCTATGGTGGGTCTCTGTCCTGACTTTCCTCATTCAGTCCTGACTGAGACCGTTCTTGACAGATGAGAGAAGCAGAGATAAAGAGCCAGGGTGATTTTCACACAGTGGCTCAGCTTTAAGGGGGCCAAGCCTGTCCTGGCACCCAGGAGGTCTGACCTCAGAGTCCAGGCTCAGGGCCCCTCCCTGTATTTCTGATTCGGAGCAGGTTATGTATCCACAGTGCTCAAAAGGAGGCTGAAACCCAGGTGGGAGCATGAAGCAAGGGAGCATCATTCTGACTCAGTTCTAAAGAGGTGGATGCACCCTGAGCCTATTATTATACAGAGTGATGTAAGTCAGAAAGAGAAAGAGAGACATTGCGTATTGACCCACATAAATATGGAATCTAGAAAGATGGTATTGAGGAACGTATTTGCAGGGTAGCCATGGAGACGCAGACACAGAGAAAAGACTTAGGCATACAGTGCGGCAATGAGAGGGTCAGATAAACTGCGAAAGTAACATGGAAACTCACTTTCACTTTTCACTTTCCTGCACTGGAGAAGGAAATGGCAGCCCACTCCTGTATGCTTGCCTGGAGAATCCCAGGGACTGGAGCCTGGTGGCCGCCGTCTATGGGGTCACACAGAGTCCGACACGACTGACGTGACTTAGCAGCAGTAGCAGCAGCAGCACTGAAACATATATATTACGCTAAAGCCTTTGACTGTGTGGATCACAGCAAACTGTGGAACATTCTTAAAGAGATGTGAATACCAGACCACCTTACCTGCCTCCTGCGAAACATGTATACAGGTCAAGAAGCAACAGTTAGAACTAGACATGGAACAATGGACTGGTTCCAAATTGGGAAAGGAGTATATCAAGGCTGTATATTGTCACCTTGCTTATTTAACTTAAATGCAGAGTACATCATGTGAAATGCCAGGTTGGATGAATATAAGCTGGAATCAAGAATGCCGGGAGAAATATCAATAACTTTACATATGCAGATGGTACCACTCATGGCGGAAAAAAAAGGAGGAACTAAAGAGTCTTTTGATGAAGGTGAGGGAAGTGAAAAAGCTGACTTAAAACTCAACATTTGAAAAATGAAGATCATACCATCTGGTCCCATCACTTCATGGCAAATAGATGGGGACACAATGGAAACAGTGTCAGACTTTATATTTTGGGGCTTCAAAATCATTACAGATGGTGACTGCAGCCATGAAATTAAAAGACGCTTGCTCCTTGAAAGAAAAGCTATGACACACCTAGATAGCATATTCAAAAGCAGAAACAGTACTTTACCAACAAAGGTCTGTCTAGTCAAAGTTACGGTTTTTCCAGTAGTCATGTATGGATGTGAGAGTTGGCCCATAAAGAAGGCTGAGCACCAAAGAATTGATGCTTTTGAACTGTGGTGTTAGAGAGGACTCTTGAGAGTCCCCTGGACTGCAAGGAAATCCAACTAGTTTATCCTAAAGGAAATCAACCCTGAATATTCATTGGAAGGACTGATGCTGAAGCTGAAGCTCCAATACTTTGGCTACCTGATGTGAAGAACTGACTCATTGGAAAAGGCCCTGATGCTGGGAAAGATTGAAGGCAGGAGGAGAAGGGGATGACTGAGGATGAGATGGTTGGATGGCATCACTGACTCGATGGATGTGAGTCTGAGTAAGCTCCAGGAGATGGAGAGAGACAGGGAAGCTTGGTGTGCTGCAGTCCATGGGGTTGAAAATAGTCAGACATGACTGCCTGACTGAACAACAACAACAATTAGATGGCCAGTGGAAATTCACTGTATGAAGCAGGGAGCTCAAATCTGGTGCTCCGTGACAGCCNAACTTTTTTGTGGAACTGGAAGCTGCGTGTTGAGGCTGAGTAACGGCCCCCAAAGGCGTCTGCATTCTAATCCCCAGAACCTGTGAGTGTCACCTTACCTGGCATAAAGAGACCATGCAGATGTGATTAAATTTAAGAGCCAGTGAGCTGGGGAGATTATCCGTGATAATCCAGGCGGGCCCAGTGGAACCACAGGAGTTTTCAGAAGTGAAAGAGGAAGGCAGGAGGTCAGAGTCAGAGAAGACGTGAGGAAGGAAGTGGTGTGGTGGCTGGACAGGAGCCAGGAGGACAGGGCCGCCTCTGGAAGCTGGAAGATATTTTCCCCTCGCCTCCGGAAGGAGAGTGGCCCTGCCAACACCCCGACGTTAGCCCCGGGAGACCCATTTCAGACTTGTGACCTCCAGAACTCTTCAGAGAATAAATCTGTGCTGTTTCCAACCAGCAAATTTGCGCTAATCTCTCACGGCAGCAGTAGGAAAACAGTGCACTGCGTGTATCACTTTCCTCCCTGTAGGAAAAATGTCTTCTGAATTCAAATACTTAATCGAGGAATAAACTTTTGAAACATGGCCCATTTGCCTCTTAGGGTCTGCTCACATTTACTTGCCTGTTCTGTGTATGTCTCTCCAGGGTCTCAGGGAAGCTCACTGGAGTCCCCTGTAAAATGAGATCTTGATCTTTCTGCTTCCTCAAAACTATTGCAAATCTCAGAAATTTTTTTTTTTAATTTAAAAAATGTGTGTTCTAGGACTTTAAAATTATTTCAGCATGAAAAGGTCTGTGAATAACCTCTCTTTTACTGAGAGATATGAGAGATACTAAGAGGCTGAGAGATATGGTTGATGCTGTCTTAATGAGAGAAGGTAACATTGGCCTGGGAGTGGAGACGGTGACAGCATCTAGAACATTCTGGACTCACTTTGCTGAAAGCAGAGGCGATGCTTTGGATTCACTTCCTTCATGAGAAGAACTGGGGCCAAACCTGCTGTGGTTCCATAAACACCTGCCCGTCTCCAGGAGGCTGAGTCGTCCAGAGTTTGCAAAAATTGACAAAAGGAAGGCAGACATCATCAGATAGGAACTGAGGCTTCAGGGAAAATGACTTCAGAAGAGATTGAGAGACCAAAGAGATAATCACAAGGCCAGAAAGCCTAAAAGGAAACAAGATAATCTCTAAAAAATGTGAAATTGAGACAGTATAATTGTGTGATCGCTACTGAGGAAAGAAAGGAGAGTGGCGGAGGAGGCGGGCTGTTCTGCAGGGAGTTCTCTGATGAGATGGGAGGCAGCGTTAGGAAGCAAAGAGAAGTGAAACTCGCTCAGTTGTGTCCGACTCTTTGCAACCCCATGGACTGTAGGGTTCATGGAATTCTCCAGGCCAGAATACTGGAATGGGTAGCCTTTCCCTTCTCCAGGGGATCTTTCGAACCCAGGTCTCCTGCATTGCAGGCACATTCTTTACCAGCTGAGCCACAAGGGAAACCCAGGAAGCAGAGAAGAACTGATACAAAGGAGCCTGCCTAGAAAAAGATGGCAAGCGTGAGCTTAGCCATGCAGGAGATGGTAACAACAGGAGCGACCTTTTTGGTTCTAGGGCTGATGGAGGACCATGCTGGGAGGCGAGCTGGCATCGGGAGCTGATAGCTGCACCAAGCGCATGTGCTCAGCCCTTCTCCGGCCTCCACTCCCCCAGTGCAAAAGGTGGCTTCGCCCTGCAGATCAGCAGAAAAGGAAGAAATGGAGCTAAGTAGTCAAGAGACTAAAAGAACACCAGGCGGCTTGAGGTGGTTCAAGCCTAGGTCCGTGAGATGATGTCCCATCTGCCGGTTGACCTTCAGAGGACCCCTTTTAATTCTTCACTTGAATGACCCCTAGCAGGATCCTTGAGACATCACTGAGCAGGGCCAAAAACCTGATAAGGGCCAGTGTTTCCCTAATTTTCCCAGGGCAGATATTTGTAACTGTGAGCACTGGCACCCCACTCCAGTACTCTTGCCTGGAAAATCCCATGGACAGAGAAGCCTGGTAGGCTGCAGTCCATGGGGTAGCTACAAGTTGGACACAACTGAGTGACTTCACTTTCACTTTTCACTTTCATGCATTGGAGCAGGAAATGGCAACCCACTCCAGTATTCTTGCCTGGAGAATCCCAGGGATGGGGGAGCCTGGTGGGCTGCCGTCTATGGGGTCACACAGAATTGGACACGACTGAAGTGACTCAGCAGCAGTGAGTAACTTAGGTAGAAAGGGGCTGTCAGTCCTTGGGCAGATTTCAGAATGGATTATTACACACCTGGCTTGTGAACTCAGAGATTAAAAAAAAAGAGGTGGTCCAACTCAGTGTAGGGGGACTTATAACCCAAGTCCTTTAGTCTCATTACTTTGGGGTTATGGTAGACAAACTTGCAGGTCTGGGCTTTGTCATGGACACAGACTCGTAGTTTAGCAGGGCTGGAAGCAACTTGAATGCAATTGATCCCCCTCATTTGACAGATAAGTAGCCTGGAACCCTAAACAGTTACGGGGAGTCTCTGGCAATATGGCAGCTTGGAGCCCCTTGCACACCTCCAGCCTTCCCCACGAAGTCCCACCCAAGTGCACAGTATTTCCAAAAGGTGTCTAACAGATCCCACAGTTATGAGCTGGATTATAGGTTGTATAACCACTTGGCATTCTGAATCCAGAGACTAAATTTATGGCCCAAGAGTCAGCCTGAACAAAGGCCTGTAGGTAGCCCTGTCCTCTCTGTACTTTAAAAAGTGATTCACACATAGAAACAGAACACCCAGTTCAAAATGACACCAAAAAATGAGAGGGAGACCAAGAACATTGGGTAAAAGAATCTGAATTTTCTCGTTACACTGGAACAAGTCCAGAATCTCCAGTATGTAATTTAAAGAGGGATAAGTAATAGAGGATTTAAAATTGTTCACAAATGCTGAATGAGGGAGATTTAGCTGTGCAAAAAACAGTGTAGGAATTTCACTCTGAGGGAATGTAAATAGAGTAATGGGACTTCGGGGCTTCCAGGAAAACTAATAGGACCTTATGCTGTATGGAGGGCAGAATAAGGCCTCCCAAAGGCATCCATGGGGACCTCCCAGTGGTCCAGTCTTAACAACTTCACCTTCCAATGCAGGGGGTATGGGTTCCATACTGGTTGGGAAGCTAAGATTGGTCAGGAAGCTAAGATTCCACATGCCCCGGGGTCAAGAAACCAAAACATAAAACAGAAGCAGTATTGTATCAAATTCAGTAAAGACTTTTAAAATGGCCCACATCAAAAAATTAAAAAAAAAAAAGACATCCATGTCCTCATTCTTGGAAGCTATGAGGATGTCACCACGCATGGTAATAGGTCCTTTGCAGGTGTGATTAGATTAAGGATCTTGAGATGGGAATATTATCTTGGATAATCCATGTGAAGCCAATGTACTCAAAGGTCCTTACAAGTGAAAGAAGGAGGTGAAGGGTCAGTGTAAGAGGAGGAGATGGGACAGTGGAAGCAGAGGGGGCCGTGGTGCTGGACCGGAAGCCGAGGGTTGCAGGCCGCCTTTGGAAGCCGGAAAAGCCAAGGAAACGGATTCTCCCATAGAGCCTCCAAGATAAATACAGCTGTGATGACCCAACTTAGACTTCTGACTTCCGGAACAGGAGAATAAACAAGTGCTGCTTTAAACTACTAAACAGGTGCTAATTGTTACCACAGCAACTGAGACTGAATTCACGGTGGCTTCAGTGTCCAGCCAGGTTGTACGAAGATCGATGATGTGCTCATTAGAGCATGTCTGAAATGTTAGGTTCTGTTCTGGTCTGGGTTTTAGGAAGGCTGTTGACAAGTTCAAGTACAACTGAGCCCTGAACAATGTGAGGATTAGGAGCGCCAACCCTGCATGCAGCGGGCCCCGTGTCTGTAGTTTCGCCTCTGCAGATTCAACCAAACCTCAGATCCTGTAGCATCATGGTACATAGTGGGACAATCCCATCTATAAGTGGCCCCCATGTAGTTCAAAGCTGTATTAAGGGCCAGCTGGAGAAGGCAATGGCACCCCACTCCAGTACTCTTGCCTGGAAAATCCCATGGACAGAGGAGCCTGGTAGGCTGCAGTCCATGGGGTTGCAAAGAGTTGGACACGACTGAGCGACTTCTTTCACTTTTCACTTTCCTGCACTGGAGAAGGAAATGGCAACCCACTCCAGTGTTCTTGCCTGGAGAATCCCAGGGACGGTGGAGCCTGGTGGGCTGCCATCTCTGGGGTCGCACAGGGTCAGACACGACTGAAGTGACTTAGCAGCAGCAGTAGCTTCCAGATGTTGAAGAACTTTGAAGTCCTAACAAATGATTAGGAGCTGAAACAATTGGGTGTTTTCAGCCTGAATAATATTAAGACATAACAGTTATCTTCAAATGTTTGAAGGGTTAACTTGTCAAAGAGTAAGATGGCTGAAACTCCAGAGGGTGGAATTAAGAACAAGTAAGTTGAAGTTAACAGGAAATTCAGGTCATTCTAACGAAGACATTTACAACAATCAGAGCTGCAGACAAAATAAATACTGTGCCTTATTAGGTGATAAGCATCAAACATTCCGTCAGGGGTTGAGCAGTCGTGACTCAGTGATGTTAGAAAGGATTCCTGCGCATGGTCAAGGCTGGTCAAGAAGACTGCTGTGAGCACCTTGAAGATTTGAGGACTTGGCCTTTCCTGGTGGCTCGATGGTAAAGAATCCGCCTTCCAGTGCAGGAGACACGGGTTCGATCCCTGATCCGGGAAGACCCCACTTGCCACAGAGCAACAAGCCCTGTGCACCACAGCTATTGAGTCTGTGCTCTAGTGTCTGGGAACCACAACTGCTGAGCCCATGCACAACTGCTGAAGCCTTTGTACCCTAGAGCCCGTGCTCTGCAAGAAGAGAAGCGACTGCAATGCAAAGCCCATGCACCGCAACTAGAGAGTAGACCCCCCCCGCTCACCGCAACTACAGAAAAGCCCACACAGCAGTGAAGACGCACAGCCAGAAATAAATAAAAGTATTTAAAGGAAAGAAAAGATGTAAAGACTTGATGANAGTCTGGGAACCACAACTGCTGAGCCCACGCACAACTGCTGAAGCCTTTGTACCCTAGAGCCCATGCTCTGCAAGAAGAGAAGCGACTGCAATGCAAAGCCCATGCACCGCAACTAGAGAGTAGACCCCCCCGCTCACCGCAACTACAGAAAAGCCCACAAAGCAGTGAAGACGCACAGCCAGAAATAAATAAAAGTATTTAAAGGAAAGAAAAGATGTAAAGACTTGATGACATCCTTTCAGAAGTCCAGATTCTTTCTTGTGTTAAAATTTGTAATTAAATCTCACAGGGAAACAAAAAGAAGTAGCAGAAGTTCTCACTTCTATCACTTGTGTAACTAACTCTCAATAATGTTCTTAAATTTCCTTGAGAGCCATCGTCTTGATGAGTAAGTAAAGTACAAAGGTTGGTATCTCGCAGTTGGTGGCATTCAAAGACGGCCAGGGCATGGTAGTGGAGACCCAGGGTGGACTGGGAGGAACCTGCAGACCCCACTCCTTCCCTCAGGCTGGGCTGGGCAGAAGGGCTCGGCTCTGCCCTAAGAGCAGCCACGCCTCAGTTTGGTTCTCAACACGAAACTAGACAGCAGCTCCTGTGAGTCAGGAGGCAGAGCAGGTGAAATGAGATGATGAGAGAAAAGGGTGGCTCCCCTGCAGGGNGGCTGAAGGGCTCGGCTCTGCCCTAAGAGCGGCCACGCCTCAGTTTGGTTCTCAACACGAAACTAGACAGCAGCTCCTGTGAGTCAGGAGGCAGAGCAGGTGAAATGAGATGATGAGAGAAAAGGGTGGCTCCCCTGCAGGGAGCCAGGGCTCCCGTAGTGATGGGGTTGCTAGGAGACAACAGTAGAGCCGTAGCCCCTTCTGCTGACCTGCATCCACGGTTGGAGTTTCTGCCCGGCCCGAGTTTCTCTGTTCCGAAGGCAGTGATCCAGCAGGGGCTCACTCGTTCTCTTCCTGATCCTCCAAACTGTTTTCTCTGGAAGGCTTGAAAAATGTCACCGCGGCTATTTGCAAAAAAGAGCAAAGTGCCAAATAAAGCAGTCCCCTGCGGTTACCCTCCCTCCTGCCCCGTCCCGTCTCAAGGCCTCTGGTGGCACTCGGGCCCTGGGCTCAGGCATTGGCTCTCCCTGCGAGGCCCCGGGCACTGTCTGCCAGCTCCAGCCTGTTGGAAGGAAGGCAACATGCCTGTCAGTGATTAAAATGTTCTCTGCCAGCGTGTCTGGACAAGCATCCACGTATCTTACAGCCAGAGATGATTGTGGCCATAGTTACGTTTAGACATAATATTGACCTGCTTGATAACATTGTTCCTGAGCTTCNAAGGCAACATGCCTGTCAGTGATTAAAATGTTCTCTGCCAGCGTGTCTGGACAAGCATCCACGTATCTTACAGCCAGAGATGATTGTGGCCATAGTTACGTTTAGACATAATATTGACCTGCTTGATAACATTGTTCCTAAGCTTTTGCCTCCTGCTCAGCCTCTCTTGCCCTCCCGTTCCATGACTTGTATGTGTTTTAATAAAGTTTTTAAGACAAGAGAAAAAGAAACCACTCCCGAAGACTGTGTGCCTGTGCTTTCAGAAGTAGGTTAGTTTCCTTTCCTGCACTGCTGTCTTTTTTCTTTTTTTTTTAACTTTTTATTTTATTCTGGAGTGTAGCCTATTAACAGCACTGTGATAGTTTCAGGTGGACAACAAAAGGATTCAGCCGTACATAGACATGTATCCATTCTCCCCGAAGGGCTTCCCAGGTGGCCTTAGTGGGAAAGAATCCACCCGCCAGTGTAGGAGCCTTAAGAGACTCAGGTTCGATCGCTGGGTCAGGAAGATCCCCTGGAGAAGGGAATGGCAACCCACTCCAGTATTCTTGCCTGGTGAATCCCATAGAGAAGAGCCTGGTGGGCTACAGTCCATGGGGTTGCAAAGAGTTGGACATGACTGAGCATGCACATTCTCCCCTAAATACCTCTCCCATGCAGGCTGCAATATAACATTAAGCAGAGTTCCTGTGGTATACAGTTGGTCCTTGTTATTTTTCTATTTTAAATATAGCAGTGTGTACGTATCCATCCCAAACTTCCTAACTATCCCTGCACCCCATTCTTCCCCCCAGCAACTGTAAGTTCGTTCTCTTAAGTCTTTGAGTCTGTTTCTGTTGTGTAAATAAGTTCATTTGTGCCATTTCTTTTTAGATTTCCTCATATAAGGGATGTCAGTTGATATTTCTCCTCTGTCTGACTTAACGTCACTCAGTATGACAATCTCTGGGTCTCTCCACGTTGCTGCAGATGGCATTATTTCATGCTTTTTAATGGCTGAGTAGCATTCCATTGAATATATGTGCCACACTTTACCCATTCCTCTGTCGATGGACGTTGCAATTGCTTCCATGTCTCGGCTGTTGTAACCAGGGCTGCAGGGAACACTGGGGCCTGCACCGCCGTCTTGCAGGAGCCGGGGCTGGAGGTTGTCTGCCTCTCTCGCTTTGTGATGGAGGCACGGAGAGCTGGCAGAGGTCAATGCATCGTCCACCAGCCTCTCTCAAACCCTCATCCATCCATAAGTAGAAGCAGGCGCCCGTTCCCTAGCTCTCCACCCCCACTTGCGCTGTGGCCCTGCCCTCCCCCATCCTCGAGAAGTTCTAGAGCTGCCACTACAGGTGACGAGGAGCGTAGACTCGGGGTGACCAGGGCACAGCTATACCTCTGTCCCCCCGACGCTATGCACGCTCCCTCTAGAGGCTATAATGTGGGTTCTCAACAGCACAATCAAACTCTAAATGCTCAAAGGCATTTTCCTACAAAAAGACAAAAGTCTTGGGGAATCCTTTCACACACTAGTTTTCTCATCGGCAAAATGGAAATAAAAATGATTCCCAAATCACTGGGTAGCTATGGGGATGGTAGGAGTTAATTCATGGGAAGTGTCCCACCTACCCCTTATTACTCTTGTGTGCTAAGTGACTCAGTCGTGTCCAACTCTTTGCAACCCCATGGACTGTAGCCCACCAGCCTCCTCTGTCCATGGCATTCTCCTGTCATGATTACTGGAGTGGGTTGCTATTCCCTCCTCCAGGGGAATCTTCCCAACACAGGGATCGAACCCTTGTCTCTTATGTCTCCTGCATTGGAAGGCGGGTTCTTTACTACTAGCGCCACCTGGGAAGCCCAGTTATTACTCTTAACTCCTATTATAATCACTGAATAAATGAGTGAATGCAAATCGTCTCTACAAACAAAAAATTTACACCCAGATTTGAACATCAAAATACCAGAGGTAGGAAATTCACCCCCCTATATGTGGACATACTCAGTACCTTATGTTTGCATTTTTAAGTATGAGATACCTTTTTTTTTCTTTTAAGGACTACACTTTGTTATATGAAGAGGCCAAATATTTTCAACTGCAGCCCATGCTGTTGGAGATGGAAAGATGGAAGCAGGACAGAGAAAGCGGTCGCTTTTCAAGGCCCTGCGAGTGCCTCGTGGTGCGTGTGGCCCCAGACCTCGGAGAGCGGATCACGCTCAGTGGAGACAAATCCTTGATAGAGGAGGTGTTCCCAGAGATCGGCGACGTGATGTGCAACTCCGTCAACGCAGGCTGGAATCACGACTCGACGCACGTCATCAGGTTTCCGCTGAATGGCTACTGTCACCTGAACTCAGTCCAGGTACCACGTCAACCCGCGCCGTGTGGCTGCCAGGGGCCCTCTCGGTGCCGCTCCTCTCCCTTGTCTTCACGGGGTGCGTCTCCTCCAAGCTGCTGGAGACCCCTCACGTGGTAACACCTCTGCCGGGCCGGTAAACTCTTCACCCCTCTGCAGCAGCGGTCCCCAACCTCCGGGATCTGAGGCAGAGCAGTGTAATAACAGTAGAAATAAAGTGCCCAGTAAATGTAATGCGCTTGAATCCTCCTGAAACCGTCTGCTCCCCCGGTGTGGGGAAAACCTCTCTTCCACAAAAGCAGTCCGTGGTGCCGCAAAGCCTGGGGACTGCTGCTCTCTGGCCTCCGTTCAGTCATTCCACAAACATTTACTGAGCGCCTGCTGTGTGCTGGCTGCTGGTATGAGCACTGGTGACACAGAGGGAAGAAAACAGACCACAGCTGTCTTTTCATGGAGCTTATGTGATGAGAATGGAGTGGGGTGGCCAGGCAAAGTCACCCTCCTAAGTGTGGAGCGGGTAGTGAGAAGAGGATGCCTGGGGCTGAGTATCCTGGAGGGGTGGGGGGCATCTAGTCCTGAGGCTCCCCAGGTAGGAGCACGTGCTTGATGTATTGAGGAACATCGGAAAAACCAGTAAGGCTTGAAGGCAGTGAAGGTGGGGCGGGGAGTGCCGAGACCCCCAGTGCAGACAGTGGAGGGCCTCACAGAGGGTGGGAAGCACTCTGGGATTCTTCGTGTTGGTGTTTTGGGGGCTTGATTCCCTCACTTGTGTGAGTCAAATGGAAAGTCATTTGAGGATTTGAGCAAGTCAACGTGTTGTAACTCGTATTTGAAAATGAATACTCCAGCAGCAGATAGAAACCAGGGCGAGCAGGGGGACCAGTTAGAAAGTGGGTCCGAGCAATAATTGAGAAGTGTCTGACTCTGAATATCTTTTTTTTTCAGCTGTGCCATGCAGGTGTTCCAATGTGCGTTCCCAAACTAGGCCACTCTTTAGCAAAATCAAGCAGGCACACACTTGCCATACCACATACATGTTCACAAGTGCCATTATGGCTTGATGAACAGAATACTGAATGATGTCTTAAAATTGTTATATTGGGGAGGGCCTTCCCTGGTGGTCCGGCATGTAGGAATTTGCCTTGCAGTGTGGGGGACTCAGGTTCGATCTCTGGTCAGGAAACAAAGATCCCACATGTGGCAGGACAACTAAGACGAGATGCAGCCTTGTCCCACGGCCTTGAACAAATTTCAGCTTCTGTTTTCACTTTTATTTTTTAAATGTTTTTGGCCTTGCTTCAGGCTTATGGGATCTCAGGGTCCCGACCTAGGACTTCCCCATTCAATGGAAGCGCAGAGTCTTAACCACTGGACTGACAGGGAATTCCCAAAGTAATTTTTGTGTGTTTGTTTTGTTTGAGGGGCAATCCTCCCACTGTTTAGGGGGATCTTAGTTCCCTGTCTAGGACTTGAACCCAAGCCCTCAGCACTGAGAGAGCGCAGTCCTGACCACTGGACCACCCTGAATATCTTGAACGTAGAGCTGGCAAGGTTTTCTGATAATGGCTGCGAGCTACAGGCTAGAAGCCAATGATGGCTATGATTTTTGATGGAGAAAGGGGATGAATGGAATTAGCATCTTTTGAGGTAGAGATGTTTATGGGAGGAGAAGAAGACTTAAGGGCAGAATTCAGAAGTTGGGTTTACACGGTGTGAGGGGCCACGTGCCTTAGATGCTGGTGGATGTGATCACCGTCATACCTGATGTGTGCCAGCCCTGGGCCAAGTGCTTTGTCTTTTTACACCAACCCTAACAGGTTGGCACTATTAATTCCGTGTCTTGCTGATGAGAAAACGAAGCACACCTGGGTCTTGACTCCAGGTCTGTGTAACTCAGTGGAAATCCATGGAGTGATTTCATTGGAGTGGACCCATGACTTTATTCAGTACTGAGCCAACAAAAACTACCCCCAGACTCCAAGACTAGAAGCACCCACTCTACCATTCTGCCTCTTGAGGATGGTTTCCAGCTGTTTATAATTTTTGAATTTTGTGAATAGATGGCTGAGAGCAGAGTAGCAGGAGACTGGCCGACCCTGAGCGCTGGGCATGCAGGAGGAAG
>SJYV01055604.1:0-15357 GCA_006410875.1 Neotragus pygmaeus
TTTTTCTGTCTGTGTTTGAGGCTGTCTTAACGGATCCTCTGCTCTTAGTTGATATGATGCTGCTCATGTGTTGCTGCAAAGGGCTGGACCTTCTTTGCGGGGAGGCCCCTGGTGATTATCATTGTCAGGGAAAGAGGGAGTATAATGGAACATGATAATAGCATGGTGACTATAATGACCGCAGTAGACAAAGGGTTCTGTCATGCTTCCCAGAGAATTCTGGATACTTTGATGAATGCTGTATGATTATAATTATTTATTCCCAGAGCTTTATGTTCAAGTGACTGGCAATGAGATAGAACAGGCGCCAGATGGGTAGATACTAGCCAAAAGTTTAATTAGCTGAAGAAAGCGAGAAAGCAGTGACAGTCTTAGGCTGACATCTCTTGAGACCTTATTAGCTAGAACTTCACAGTATCTCTTAGTGACAGCTTCCTCATCAAGGCAATTCCTTGTGGTCAGTTTACATTCCCCTACTGTTGTGCTCTTGGCTCCTTGAACCTCCTCTATCAAAACACTCATCACATAATGACCGGCCTAATTGCAAACCATAAACTTTGGTTTCTTCCAGACCATAAACTCTGTTGCCTTGTCCCCAGTCTATTCCTTGCTCCATGTACAGTATCTGCTAGAGAAGGTTCCCAATAAGTAGTTGGTGAATGAATGAGAAACTGTCTTGGGACACGGAGCTATTATGTGGGATTTGCAGCTAGTTCTGGGGTCCTGCATTTCGTCAGCTGGGGAAGGTGTCATATGCTGCACTTTTCCAGTGGGGGTGTTCAGCTGGGTTGCCCCACAGGAATTCTCCCAGCTGTCCTAGTTGGCCTTCTGGGTTTTCTTGTTGGTTGAATCATCCTTGAGTGGAGGCCCTGGGGGGCCCTGCCGTTGGATGCCGTGTCTGGAGCAGCCACTGCTGCAGCCACGTGGGTGTGAGCTGGAGACCAAGCTCCTCTTAATCTCTGCACCAGGCTGCTGACAATAAACAAGCTTTCCACCCAGCAGCTGTTGACGGTCGCCTCCCACACAGCCCACCAGAGCCCTGCCCGGAGGTGGCATGCCTCCCTCCCTGTTGTTCTAATAATAACAACACTATATTCTTAGCCAGAGCCCCAGGCTTTCACTCACACAGACACTTTTCACTTGTCTTAGAATGGGAGTCAGAGGAGCATAGAAACACAGGGAAGTCGTCTGGACATTTGTTTAGCCATCTACAACTTAATCTGTTTGGGTTCAGGTTCCCTGACTCTCTTGCTCCTCTCCTGGCTGCTGGACAGTGGGAAGGGGACAAGCAGAGCTGAGGAACAATGAGAGGCTGGTCAGCTCCAGGCCACGAGGGGGGCCCCTGGGGAGACCTGGTCCTAGGCTCCTGTCCCCCCAGGGGCCTGGCGGCAGTTTGCTTCCGTGTCTGCCTGGGTCCTGAACCTGGGACGGGGAAGGCCTGTTAGGAGCAGCAGCCTCAGAGGACAAGAAGGCTTGCTTTCCTTCTAAGAACCTTCTGTTTCCTTCTGCCTGGGCCTCTGCTCTTCAGAGAGGCGCTGTGGTGCTGCGGCTCTGCTCACATGCTGCCTGGAGAGCGGGCAGGTGCCCAGAATAGGTGTGGGACTCGTCCATTACCCTCCTCTCAGCTGCCTGGCCTGTACGTACACACATAGCCCACGGCCATGGGCTTGCATTTGACAGCACCACGCTGACCGCATGTTTTCCAGCTCCTGAGAAGCCAGTGGAGTGGCACTTCCAGAATCGCATCCATGTCCTTCCGCTTCTCAGGCTAGCCAGCGGCTGAGAGGAGAAGAAATAGGAAGCCAACTAGTCAGTGGCCCAATTCCTCCGCCCCTGTATAATTATGGGTTGGCCACAAGTTCCATCTCATTTTCTCAAACAGCCCTTTAACAGGAGGGAGGAGGAGACAGCTGATGAAAACACAAGCCCTGGATCTTAGTAGGGTTCTACCTGCTTGGGAGCAAGGCTGCCCTGGGACATCCCTGGGAAGGTATTTACTTCTCTCCCTTTTTTTTTTTTTCTCCCTGTAATAATTCCAAAATTTCCGCTATGGCATTCCAAGGTGGTCTGGTCACTGCACAGAGAGTATGGTATTACACTGTAACTAGGAAATGCCTGAGGTTCTATGAAGGAAAGTGTCCTATACATCCAAGGGATCATTATATTTATTTCCACTTTAAGGTTTTCGTACTCACATCTGGTGAGCCTGGGCCCCTTAGCTGAGGGATAAAGGCTTCAGCTATCACATGTTCTTAAATAGACTCAAGGCTTTGCTCTAAGCTTTTCAGATAGATTCATTTAAAACTGCAGCTTACCTATCACTTTAAGAAATTCCACATATTCATCTGCAGCCTGATACTATTGAATATATTACTATTATGCATGGAGTCACCAATGATAGCTTTCAGAGTAGAAACTGAAACTCTGTATTGGATAATTGCAGAAAACTTGACTGCAATTCACTAAGAATGTGTTTTGGTGAATAAGGAGACAACATTTTGAAAAGTAGGTCAGGGCGTTTTTAGAGAACCCATAAAGCCTCAAGGATTCTCTGCAGGTGTGATAATTGGGAGGACCAGCAGCTTCCTGCCTCTGTCCCCCTTCCCTTGTATTTCTTTTCCAGACTGCTGGCTGTGACAGCTCGGAAAGGGGCCCTAGGCAGCCCTCCCCCGCATCTGTCCCTCTGACATCTCCTCTCTGCCTTCCCATACACACCAGCCTCGCTAGCACCTCAGCTTCTAATTTTAGCTTCTGTTTTGCATTTTCATAGCAGACAAGGAAATATAATGCAGAATTTAGATAGGAGAGAAGTCAGGCTGTTTTCTTCCTGATAAATTGGCCGCCATCCATATTTGATGGCTGCTGGCTGATAGCAGTCAGTAGAATAGGGAACAGGTTGTGCCCTTGCTATGTGATAGAGCAGTCTCTTCTCAGGATCCCAGGAGCTAGAACCTTTCTGTCTTTTTGCCTTTACACTCGTGGCTGGTTGCACGACTTCAGACACCACTACACTTACTGACTTTTGAAGAAGTTCAAATGGACACAGACCACTGATTGTGTTGAGAGTGAAAGAGAGTGTGTGTGTATGTACTAGGGGCAGATTACTTCCCGTTAAGAACACTGAATTAGATTCAATAATCTGTCAAGACAGAAGCTACACAGATCTGCGTTAACAATCAGGCCTGGAGGGCTGCAGTCCGTGGGGTCGCTGAGAGTCAGACACGACTGAGCCACTTCACTTTCACTTTTCACTTTCATGCATTGGAGAATGAAATGGTAACCCACTCCAATGTTCTTGCCTAGAGAATCCCAGGGATGGGGGAGCCTGGTGGGCTGCCGTCTATGGGGTTGCACAGAGTCGGACACGACTGAAGTGACTTAGCAGCAGCAGTAGAGGACTGTATCTTACAGCCTGCATCATGAGGACTGTCTCCTTGGGTGTCTTCTAAAGGATGGGGCAAAACCTTGGGAACAGACAGATCAGTGCTACTCAGAGTGCTACATCAGCATCATCTGGAAATTCATTAGGAATTCAGAATCTTGAGCCTCAGACTCTGTATCTGCTGAATCCTAATCCCTGGAGGGTGAGGCCCAGGTATCTAGCTTTTAACCTGCTCTCTAGGCGACCCTTACACATGCTAAAGTTTAAAAATTAATTAGCTAGAGTATCTTTTATAGTATTTCCCATCCAACTAGAAGTTAATTGTTCCGATAGCTTTTTCTATGTCTACTCAGGTGGGGTTGATGTAAATTTCATTAATGAAACTATACCAAGCCTAACCTTTGTTATCGCAAAATAATGCACCGCAAAGTGCAGAGATGAACTATCAAGGGAATTGTGTAAAACTAAATGAAGTTTTATTGTAAAAGTAGCTCTCGGTTACTTCACCTTGGTCAGGAAAAAGAACCTTGCCAGAACCCTAAGAGTCCCCTTCTCAAGGGAATTCCAAACCCTTTCTCCACTCCAAAAGGAGCCACTCTCCTGACTTCTGTGGTAATCACTTCTCTCCTTCATATTTTTACAATCTAAAACTGTAGCCCAAAATAGCACAGAGTAGTCTCGCCTATTTTTGACCTTTATCTAAATGGAATTACAAAGTACCTACTCCTGGGTGTCTGGTTTCTTTTGCTCAACATTTTGTCTGTGAGATTTCATTAAGTTTTCAGCACAGTGGTTTTTGTCTTTTGTGAAGCTGCTGCACCTTCTCACTGCTTGAATCCAGGGCAGTATCTTGGAGATGCACAGCTTTTCCTTTAAAATCACAGCACATTAACTTGGTTAGTGAGAATTTCATGGTGCTCCTTGAGCCAGTCATGGATTCCCTAGGATACTGCTGAATGAGGATGGGATTATCGCTCCAGGGCTCCCACTGTGTCTTCTCTGTGCCAGAGGACCAAGGAGGTGGTTAGGAGGCCCTTCAGGAAGGGGGCACCCTGCCTCCAGAGGAAGGAAATGCTCGGAGCTCCCAGGGGCCTCGAAACCCAACATTCAACCAGTGTGTGGCATTGGATTGGGTACAGGGTGACCCAGGACTGTTTCAAGGCAACACACATCTGTCTTCCTGCTCATTTCATCGAGTTTTCTGATCTATCTCAAACAACTGTACTTAGAGCACATGCTGGAAGGAATAAAAGAGACAAGATACCTGAGACATAGTTACTGTCAGCTTTCCCCCTAAGCTCTTCTCCGCCCAGAGGTTTAGAACAAGGCCTTTGAGTCAGACCAACTAGGGTTCTGATCCTGGCTCTGCTCCTTACCAAGTATTTAAGGTGACCTTAAGCTCATCTCCATCTTAAAAATGCAGATTATAATAATAGTATATATCTCATGGGGCTATTTTGGTGGTAAATTAGGAAATCTCTCAAATATCCTTAGCATAGCATCTGGTTAATAATAATTACAACTAATAGTGAATGCTTCCAGTGTGCCAGCTTCTGCAACCCTATATGATTAGTTCTATTATTACCCTTAGTTTCAGATGAAGACACTGAGGCCCAGAGAGGTCAAGAAACTTGCTCAGGATCCCACAGATAGTAAGAGGTGGACACAGCCTAACACCAGAGTCTTTGCTCTTAACAATTGTATGTATAGTTCAGTGAGTCTTAGTTATTTTTATCATCTTTCTATTTTGTACTCTTGGTGTATTTTTCTCATTGTCTGTTTCACACCTCTCACGTGATCTCTAGCACAACCAAGGTCCTGTCAGCTGCCTGTCCACATCAACCTCATGAAGCAAACAAGCCCAGCTTTGTAATTTGAGGATAGCCCATCTCCTTGTTATGTGGTCCTCGTTTGAGGGTTGTCTCTCACTACAGAGGCTGGTGATGACAATGGTAGCCATTGCAGATGCATCCCAGAAGGTCTCAGCTATCCCATTTTAGAAGCCCTGGCTTGCCCCAAAGCCTCATGCCTCATTGAACTGGGATTCTGAAAGCAATAAGAGTCAAAATGGGTCAAAGGTTGGAAAATGGTCCTGAAAGGACAGCTTAAATTAATTGGTGGTCATTTGGTAGATTCATACGGGTGACTCTAACTTTGAACAAGATATGAAAGTTGACAGTTTCCCCTGCCGACTTGTAGTAAGAGAAGAAGCAACTGCTGAAAGGCATGAGCTTGACAGAATGTTCTCTTTCTGTTGATGACAGTCTTAGTGCCCTGGAGTGGACTATTGAGGGCTATTGGGAACAAGCTACCTTCCCGGGCAGTAACATTGGTAGCTCAAGACAGTGGGGAGAACGTCTTCCCTTCTTTTCCCACAGTTTTGAGCTTAAGGACATGTTCCCCTTTATTCTCAAATCCCTGAGGACTGTCCACAGTATGATAGGTAGAGTCATGCCCTCTTCCCACGCCAAATATGTCCACATGCCGATCCCTAGACTCTGTTTGTATGGGTGGGTCCCCAAGTTTCTTCTGAGAAGAGGGAGTGGGAGAACCAGTGTTAGGGAGATGCCCTATGAGAAAGACTCAAGCAGCCACTGACGGCTTTTAAAAAAATAATTATTTTTTATGTATTTGTTTTTGGCTGTGCCGGGTCTTCATTGCTGTGCAGGCTTTTATCTAGCTGCGGTGAGCAGGGGCGACTCTCTAGCTGCAATGAGTGGGCTTCTCATTGCAGCGGCTTCTCTTCTTGTGGAGCACAGGCTCTCGGGCGTTTGGACTTAACAGCTGTGGCATGTGGCCTTCAGTAGTTGCGGCTCTGGGCTCCAGAGCGCAGGCTCAATAGTTGTGGCTCATGAGCTTAGTTGCTCCATGCTGTGTGGGATCTTCCTGGACCAGGGATTGAACCCATGCTTCCTGCATTGGCAGGTAGATTCTTTACCACCGAGCCACTAGGGCAGTCCCCACTGATGGCTTTGAAGAGGAAAGATGAGGACCGTGAGTCAAGAAATGTGGCAAAGGCAAGGAAGATGTCCTCTGAAGCTCCCAGAAGGGAACATGGAGCTGCCAGCATCTTGATTTTAGCCCAGGAAGACCCCTGTTAGGTTTCTGATCTACAGATTTGTGAGATAATAAATGTATATTCTTTTATGTCACATAAGTTTGTGGTAGGTTGTTACATAAGCTGTAAAAAACGAATGTACACAGTTTAACCATGTGGCAAGAATATAATTTGTGGATGGAGGGGGCAGTTTTTAATTTTCCCTCACAATCCTGGCTTCTATATCGCAAGTTCATGAGACCCATAGGCCCAGATGGAAGTGTTAGTGCAGTAGCAGTAACAGTATGTGCCTCTATTTTTCAAGCTATCTTTAATGCTACCTGTCAGCTGATACACCTTCTGGTGTCTCCTGGGATTGACACAGAGAGGAGATGGGGACTGCTGTTCTCCATGTTGTCACCACCCCTGACTATTGTATTCAGAGAAGCTTCGGAGGAGAGCAAAATAGGACTACTTGTCAAAGGCAGCGTGATGGGACCTTCTCTGCTTCTTTGGAGTTACCTGTCAATCATAGCATCTCTGTGACCTGGGCTTTGGAGCTTCTTGTCCCCTTCTAGCTCCAGCCCTTGCTGGGAGAAGAGACTTCTCTCCCTGTGCTGACTCATGTCTCAGGCTGCACAGTGGAACTGCAGACTCATTCACGGCAGTAGGAGGAAGAACAAACCAGGATCAATAAGAGCAAAAGATACTCCAGGCTCCAGAATGAAGTGACATCATGAAATGTTCCAACTGTGCCTGCCGTATTATAGATTCATGGAAGGATAATCGATTCCAAACTGCTGACTGGAAAAAATAGAAGCCTAGCTATATTTTTCTATAAATGGAATATTGAGCATTTTAAAAGGAAAACAAATGTCAACAAATACAAAGAAAATCAAGTTTTAAGTCAAATGTGGTTTCCCAAAGCAAGTTTTGTGAGGCCATTGCAGGGACCAAGAGGCCAAACATAAAAGTGTTTCTTTCCCAACCTGGCCTACTTGCTCAGGACCCAGGTCAGAAGGAGTTGATGTTCTGTTTTTGGCTGGGGAGAAGTGACCAAGAATACTTCCAGGCAGAGAAGTTCCTGCATTAGGCACTAGACTGTTGGGCCTGGGGCTTCTTAGCCTTCTGGTCCCCTCTCACTTTGGACTCGAGGTCACCTCTCCCTCATCTTCCTACAAGGGTAGTAAGTGTTTCTGCAACCCCTACATGGTTGGGAGGCCGTATGCAGGAGGAAACCAAGCTGATGGGCCAATTTATCTGCATGGGGCCGCCGTCCTACAGGCGGGTGAGAGGTCACCTAATGAAGGGAAGTTTGTAATAGTTTCCAATTGCAACAAGGGCCACTGCGGCAGCCTCGCCCTCTCAGAGCAGCTGCCACTGCCACCCTGTCTTCTCCCCCTGCTGTGGACGGACTGACAGAAGCTTCCTAGGAGGGCTGAGCAGTCAGAGAAGCTAATGAGGAGGAAGGCAGCCGCAGCCCTGCCTGAGATGTTAGTCTGCAGTCAGGGAATACCCATGAGGCTTGAGTTCAGTTCCATACTGGCGTGTGTGTCCCCGGACTGCAGAAACCCCAACACTGGAACTCTGGGGGGTCCTCTTCTGTAGGTAGGCAGTGCCCACCTCCAACAAGGACAGGAACATACCTTCCTCCATCCTGGGGAGCCATGGCCCCAGCCCCTTCCCCTCCTCCCAGAAGGGGGTGTCTCTTGGTCCTGAGTCTTTCTATTTTTCTAGCAGCAGAGGACAGACCTTTCCCTCCCTGTCGGGTCGCCGCCTTCCTCCTCCTCACGCCAGCCCTGGGGTTTCATCTGGGCCCAGGAATCACAGTGTGGCCCAGCCTGCTCTCTCTGGCCCATGCCCTGTGCTCCTGTCTGCTCACGTTGTTCCGGTCACACTCTTCATTCTACAGCGTGTTCTTCAGAAACCAAATTCCCCACCTTTGTAAGCACCAGATTCTTGCCACTTCCCCTTTCCCTTTTCACTCTGAGCTATTTTGTGGCCCACAAACTCCAGTGGAGGGTTTGCGGAAGAAATCAAACAAGGAAGCCAGAGTCATGAGCAGCTCTGATGAACCCTGTAGCAGAGGAGAACCTTGATTCTAGAGTTAGATGAGGGTTGGAGGTCATCTATTATAATTATCCTTGCCCCTTCAATACCTACCTACTCAGTTATAGGAGTGCAGGCCTACCTTGAAACTTCAGCATTTATCCATCTGGAAATCTGTTTTCATGAGACAGCGCCCAACCTGCAAGGCTGGGCTGGGAGCCAGTAACAGCATGGATGCGGCGCCCTGCAGGGTCAGGCTCCAGAGGAGNGAGACAGTGGAAACTGTGTCAGACTTTATTTTGGGGGACTCCAAAATCACTGCAGATGGTGGTTGCAGCCATGAAATTAAAAAATGCTTACTCCTTGGAAGGAAAGTTATGACCAACCTAGATAGCATATTGAAAAGCAGAGCTATTACCTTGCCAACAAAGGTCCGTCTAGTTAAGGCTATGGTTTTTCCAGTAGTCATGTATGGATGTGAGAGTTGGACTGTGAAGAAAGTTTAGTCCCGAAGAATTGATGCTTTTGAACTGTGGTGTTGGAGAAGACTCTTGAGAGTCCCTTGGACTGCAAGGAGATCCAACCAGTCCACTCTAAAGGAGATCAGTCCTGGGTGTTCTTTGGAAGGAATGATGCTGAAGCTCAAAATCCAGTACTTTGACTATCTCATGCGAAGAGTTGCCTCATTGGAAAAGACCCTGATGCTGGGAGGGATTGGGGGCAGGAGGAGAAGGGGATGACAGAGGGTGAGATGGTTGGATGGCATCACTGACTCGATGGATATGAGTTTGAGTGAACTCTGGGAGCTGGTGATAGACAGGGAGGCCTGGCATGCTGCGATTCATGGGGCTCGCAAAGAGTCAGACAGGACTGAGCGACTGAACTGAACTGAGCTGAACAGAGTTAAGAATCTGAAGTTTCATTACCCCTTACTGCCCTTTTATAATCACAGCAACATTCCTCCCATGCCCTTTCCTTCCCATAGACCTCAATCTGATAATCATCAATCTTTTCTTCATTTCAAAAATGTTATATGAATGAAAGAATACAGTTTATAATGTTTTGGATAATCTCTTTTAACTCAGAGTAATTCGCTGAAGCTTCTACAAAGTTATTACATATAAGGTAGTTTTGATTCTAGAGTAGTATTTCATGGTGTGTATGTAACAGAATCTGTTTAACCATTTATCTATTCAAGGGCATCTGAATTATTTTTAGTTTGGGTCCTTTCGTTTGCTGTTATATTTATATTTAATTTAATTGGTCTTCTTCATTGATCTATGGTTTCTTCAGAAGTATCTATCTTGTATTGTCATGTATTGGAGATTTGTTTTTTATTGTCTTTCTGGTGATTGATTGCTAGATTGATTCTTTTATGATCATAGAACACACTTTATAATTTTAATTATTTTCAATTTGTTAATTTTAATTTGTTTTATATGGCTCATGATATAGCTTATCTTGGCAAATGTTCACTGTGCACTTAGAAAAACTGTATTCTACTATTGTTGGATAAGGTGTTGTATATATGTTCATTTAATTCCTTAGTGAATTATGTTACCCAAGGTTTCTATATAATTGATTCCTTAAGTCTAATAGATCATTCAGTTGTTGAGAAGAAACTTCTGAAATCTGTAAATGTGGTGTTCATTGGAAGGACTGATGCTGATGCTGAAAATCCAATACTTTGACCACCTCATGGAAAGAGTTGATTCATTGGAAAAGACCCTGATGCTGGGAGGGATTGGGGGCAGGAGGAGAAGGGGATGACAGAGGATGAGATGGCTGGATGGCATCGCTGACTCAATGGACAATGTTAATTGTGGACATTGTGGATTTGTTAATCTCTCCTTTCAGCTCTATCAATTTTGCTTCATTGAGATTTACTGTTTGGTGTATACACATTTAGAATCTTTATGTCTTACTATTTTTTATCACTATGAAATATATCTGCTTAGTAATTTTCTTTGCTCTGATATCTACTGTATCAGGTTCTAATAGAGCCATTCCTCTTTCTTTAAAATTAATGTTTGCATATCAAGTGTTGCCCCATCTATTTACTTTCAACCTGATTGTTGTAAATCTTAATTGTATCTACAAAATTCTTTCACAGCCATATCTAGACTAGCGTTTGACCAAACTGCCCATCAGAGCTTAGCCAAAGGGATAGAAAATTAACCATAACAGCACAATTATACCACATTTTGCTTATCTACTTATTAGCTAATGGATATTTGTACCATTTCTATTTTTTGCTATTATTAAGAATGCTACTATAAACAGCTGTGAATAATTTTTAATATTGACATATATTTTCAGTTATCTTGGGAAGATATTCCTAAGAGAGGAATTGCTTTGTTATGTGGCAGTTCTCTGTTTAATATTTTGTGAAACTCCCAAACTGTTTTCAGAAGCATTATGCCACTTTATATTCTCATCTGCAATGAGTGCAAGTGCCAACTTCTCCGTATCCTCACCAACATTAGCTTTTACTGTGTGTCTTTTTTATTATAGCTACCCTAGGTTTATTTAAAAAAAAAAAGTCACTTGATGTGATTACAATATAGTCTGGAGCCAAGAGATATTAGAGAAAAGGAGGAAATAGGGTTGGCTCAGGAAGCCATCTTTTATGTATAGCTAGAGGTCTGTGTTGCAAGGCTAGGAAGGCTTTTTCAGAGACTTGGCAAAATGTGATGATTTAGAGCACTACCTTGGTTCTAATCCTAGCCATACCATTTCCAATTTATGTAGTGTTCAGCAAGTTATTTAACTTCTCTGTCTTGCTTCCTTTATCTAGAAATAGAAATCATACTAGTAACTCTCTAATTGAAAATGAACTATATAATAATTTATGCTAAAATGAATTTAAGACTTTTGAGGTACTGTAAAGAAGAACTGCCTTTGATCTCATCCAAAAATAATGATGACTGATGGATTAAAATGGTTATCCTTTAGACACCTTATTGTCAAGGACTCCCAGAAATATCATTGTAATATGTCTATGTTTTTACATTATATATCAAATTAGAGAGTGAATTTTTATATGTACTATTTTACATATGGAAGATATTTTATAAAGAAACATGGAAACAGATTAACACCACTGAAGCAGCACTAGACTGGAAGTCCAGTGTGATTTACTCAGTTGAAATCACTTACAGTCGTGAACTTTACTTTTCTCATCTGTGAAATAAGGAGATTCGACTTGATAACCTCTGGGGTTCTTTAAATCTCCTGTTTCATGGTTGGGAATACAGTTTCCATATTTAAAGTGTTTTATTTAAATCACTCCCTTCTCCTGTTTTAATGACATAGTTATGTAAAGCATATCTATTCTTTTGTTATGCTAAATGCTGTCAGAATGCATGTCAGAAATCAAGGAGACAGACAAGATCTGTTATTTACTAGTGAATTATTTAATTGATGAGGAATTATATATTCAAGCAGTGATTGAACTTTATCTTCATTGATATATCTATAGCTGGACTTACTTAATATTCTTGATCAGACAAAATATCCCGTCAAGACAGATAGTCTCAGTAAACTTGTTTAACAATGTTCTGAACCACTGCTGCTGCTGCTAAATCACTTCAGTCATGTCCGACTCTGTGCGACCCCATAGACACAAACCCACACATTATATCAGAATCTTAATGTAAAACTTTGCTATTCTTCTATATTCAGCTCTTTATAAATGGGGGGGGGGTATTTAGTGCACCTGTGACCATTTAGAAAACAATTAAATAGAAATCACAGAAAAAGAAGTCAAGTTTAAATGATTAGTTCATTAATCAAGCTTATTTGTCACTTCATTTGTGAAGTCTTGATGACACCTGGAAATCAAGATTAAGTCAGACCACAAAACCAAATATGTTCTTGTTTTGAGTTTAATTTCTTCCTTCTGCAAGGCTTCAAATAGCCATTTAAAATTTCTCCATTGAGCCACGATTCCAGCTATCACTGGGAAAAGAAATAGAACAATATTTAGGATTATTATTGATACAAATACGTAACAAAAGATCTCTCAGTAAATAACTTATTGCTAATTCTGGCTTACACAACTTCAAAATTATTTCCATATATCAAGAACTTGCAAACTCTAAAACCATCATCTCTCCTATATTCTTATTTTGTGTGTGCTGTGTGTGCTTAGTTGCTTGGCCATGCCCAACTCTTTGTGACCCTATGAACTGCAGCCTGCGACACTCCTCTATACATGGGGATTCTCCAGGCAAGAATACTGGAATGGGTTGGATGTCCTTCTCCAGAGGATATTCCCAACATAGGAATCGAACCCAGGATCCTTCACTGCAGGTAGATTCTTTATTGACTGAGCCACCAGGGAAGCATACTTTGTACAGGTGCTTTCTTCTCCCATAAAGAAAATTTTTGTTCAGCTTTATCATTTTCAAGAGATATCATAAAAGCCACATTTTTGTAAATTTTTAGACTCTCTCCCTTCTACCATTACTGGCATAGGTCTGTCTTGCTCCCAGAGTTTTCTAGTGTATACATGTCTCTATTCTTAAATTTTCTACGTAATTTTTCCCAAATGTTAATACTATAAATAGATGGTTTAAGATAGATATTGAGTCATATGTTTCCTAATTGTATCATTGATGCCTGGCATTCAAATTGGTAACAACTAAGTAAATGGTCCAAATGTCCTCTTAGAACAACTCTGTTCAATAAAAATGCTAGTTGATAATTGTGTTATTAAGATTTCTAGAGATAAATACTTTGAAAGTGATGAAAAATTTCTGTGAGAGCATAAATAGAATCAATGTGCATCCTTGCTAATGCTTGTCTGAAAGGAGCAGTCCAAGTCTTAAGGGGACTTATAGCATTTTCTTAACTCTGGCTTGATTTCTGAGGTTTCAGCCTGTCATTTTTTATAGATCATCTGCCTTTCATTCTGAATGTTAATCATTAGTTTTAACAGTGTGCAAATACAGAGCAGCCTGAATTAGGGAAGCATCAAATTATTGCAGACTAAAACCTTTGCCTTGGAATTAAATTTTTGTATAACATTTTTTTCCTGTCTTATCCATTCATGGTTTTCTTTATCTTCCAACTTCAACCAGTTATTAAAGACCTCATTAATATAATATTAAAAATATTATTCTTAATACAATATTAATATATCATCATTTAGACAGTGTTATAAGTTATGAACAAGCAAAATTTTAAAATGTATCCTTGGAATAAAATTTTCAAGGTCTTGTCGCTTGAAATACAAACAAATATGTATGTATATAGTACATATCTTTTGCTACTAGACATGTACATATCCAATCTTTTTCTCTTCTAATAGAGATTTAAAACTGTATAAATTGTGTATATTATATACTGTGCACTGTATATAATACATTGTGTATCATGCTCACAAAGGAGACTTCTACAAAATTCGCAAATTATTTATCTCAGTATTTTAATTTGATAGGCTTCCTGGTAGCTCTGATGGTAAAGAATCTGCCTTCAATGCAGGAGACCCAGGTTCAATCCCCAGAGAAGGAAATGACATTAAGCAGTCTCCAATTTATCTCTGTTTTGGAAGAATTGGATAACTTTTACTGACCTTCCTTTAAGTGCATTCATTTTTTATTCTGCCATCTACCTCATAAAGACAAAGATAAGAAAAGTAGTGAGGAACGATTTCCACCAGTAGCCAAAAAGTAGGTTTCAGCTCTCATCCCCTAGAAACAAACACCAATTTAACAAATTCTCACACACAACAATACCTTTATTAGGAGCCCTAGAACCCAGATGGGAGATTATAGCAGTCAGGTGAGCACAGAAATGAGGAAAGATGCATCGAAGAGAGCAGGAAAGACAGTTTCAAACAACCTGCATTTTTGTTCACCAACTCTTGCTTGATTTTGTCTGCTTTTTAAGCTTGGTGAATTTTTCAATCCCTTTATTGTATTCTTAAGCACCATAATTTCTCTTTGGCCTTTAAAAACTATTTTCTCTTATTGAAATGGGCTTCCCTTATAGCTCAGTTGGTAAAAACTTTGCCTGCAGTACAGGAGACCCGGGTTCAATTCCTGGGTTGGGAAGATCCCCTAGAAGGAAATGGCAACCCACTCCAGTATTCTTGCCTGGAGAATCCCAGGACAGAGGAGCCTGGCGTTGTAAGAGTCACGACTTAGCGACTAACCCCCACCTTATTAAAATAATCACGCTGTTTATACATTATTTTTCTGATTTCATTGAGTATTTTAAGGCAGTTTTTAAAATTCTCTGTTAGGTAATTTATGTGCTTTAGTTACTAAGTCTGTCTGACTCTTTGCAACTCGTTGGACTGCAGCCTGCCAGGCTTCTCTGTCCATTGGACTTCCCAAGCAAGAATATTGGAGTGAGTTGCCATTTCCTTCTTCAACATAGATTCTCTCTCTCTCTCTCTTTTGGCTACATTGTGTGGCTTACAGGATCTGCGTTCCCCAACCAGGAATTGAATCTGGGCCCTCAGCAATGAAAGTACTAGAGTCCTAACCACTGGATCGCAAGGAAATTCCCCTCAAAAGGTTAACTGTACAAAATTTATTTATTTTAATTTTTTAGCTCTGCTGGGTTTTTGTCACTGGGCAAGGGTTTTCTCTAGCTATGGCAAGCAGGGGTTACTCTCTAGTTTTATTGCATAGGCCGCTTATTGCAGTGGCTTCTCTTGTTACAAAACACAGACTAGGCTGGTGGACTCAGAAGTTGTGGCACACAGGTCCAGTTCACTGCAGTATGTGGGATCCTCCTGGACGAAGGATCAAACCCATGTCCCCTGCACTGGCAAGAGGACTGTTCACCACTGGCCACGAGGGAGGCCCCTGTATCTCCATATCTTTAGGATCAGTTTTTTGAGATTTCTTGTATTCCTTTGTTTTGGCTACATTTT
>SJYV01055607.1:0-34061 GCA_006410875.1 Neotragus pygmaeus
ACATTAACTCAACAAACTTCACCAAACTAATTCTTAACTCTAAAAGGCTCTATATCTTTAAGATGTTTTAAGCTTTGTGCCTGTCATGGTTGGGGGCTGTAAACAATCCACAAGTTGTAAAGTAGACCGGTCAGATAAGTTAGAAAGCCATCAAAGGGATTTCAAGCCGAGACATTCTTTTTATGTGCAGGAGACTGTTAACTGAAGCCCTAAGTTAACTCTTTCCAGAGAAAAGGTGGTAATGTCAGAAGAGCATAGTATAGCACACAATAAACAGGCAGATTTCGGATTCGGGGTAGATGCTCAGACAGAGGACTCCTTGAGACCTGACTCGCCTTGCCCACCAGGCCTCTCCACATGGCCTTGTCATGGGTGGGCTCTCCCATGCTGGCTCCTGGCAGGCATATGTTATTTTGCAACTATCCTTTATCAGGAGGTAGGTAGGAGATCTGAATTACTTCCTGAGCCTGATCCTGCTGACTCGACTACACTATGAAGGAAAAGCTGTGGCCTTCCTGTTTGCCAGCAGTAAACGTGCTTGCCCTTGACTGGCCTTCTGCAGCCTGATCCCAGCTCCTCAATGACCTCTGCACACAGACAGAAACACAGCTTGTGACCTTGGCGTGGACACACTGTGACAAGGGAATCCACATTTTCTACCTGGTTAAAACTGACCTTGATTCTTTATCAACCCTATTCAGCATGAAGGTGCTTTGAAGACCTATGAAGTCAGCCTCAGGACGTGAAACAGAGAAAAAGAATGGCATTGAAATCAATGGTTGTCATCAGATTAGATATAGTCAAGGAATTTTTTAAATTAAATGATTCAGTTGTATTTAGAATCTAGGTTGGTATATCTTCAATAACATTTCCCGTTGCATTAGGAGTAAAATAATTAAATTGGATAGTCTAGTTTTCAAAGTCAATCATTGCCAGTTTTGCAGGAATTCCCAGAAAACAAAAATTGTCACCAAGGTCAGAGTAGCTCATCTTAAGAGGGAAAAGTCCACAAATCTAATTTCCAGTCCCTGCCTCCATCCCAGGAAAGGATCCTCAGCATTAGGGATCTGCCTCTGAAGAAGAAGGGATTCTAGACACGCAGCTGAGAAAGAGAACCAAAAACCCAAAGTGAATCTGTCTTTACACGCTTCAGTGAATAACAGCTGAGTTGTTTAAGTAATAACTGAGTGTTTAGTCTTTGACATAAGTTAGTTTTTGAATTCTGTTTAGTGTTATTATTAGTCGCTCAGTCACGTCCAACTCTCTGCAGCCCCGTGGACTGTGAACAGCCAGCCTCCTCGGGCCATGGGATTCTCCAGGCAAGAATACTGAAGTGGGTTTCCATTCCCTTCTCCAGGGGATCTTCTTGACCCACCCATCAAACCCAGATCTCCTGCCTTGGAGGCACATTCTTTACCATCTGAGCCACCTGGGAAGCCAACATTTGAATGGATGGATATTATGGAGCCACATTTCAAAAATTCTCCAATTACAAAATAAAATTTATTTGCTGAATTATAAGTCAAGGCTATAGTATTCCCAAAAGGCAGGGAAAGTCATATAAAACAAGGTTTATTTAGCTTCTGCACATGCATGTCTTGGCAATTCTGGAAGTAAAAACTTAGAATGCATCCGTAAATGTCCTAATAGCTGATGAATTATGCTTCCAGCCAGGTAAAGGCAACACCCCACAGGGGCTGCCTCCTACCACTGCTGTGATGCCTGACAGGAAAAAGCATCATGGATTTGCCTCAGGCAAACCGGTCTCAGTGACTTAGAGGGAGCCAGGGATGTCCAAGTCTTTTGCCTGATAAGAAACACGTTCAGAGGCTACAGAGAGTGAACCACCTGAACTCGGCTCATCATCAGCACAGCATTACTAGGTCTTCTGCAATATTAGGATGAAAACACATCCAGACAAAAGATAGTATCCTCTGAGAGCCTTGGGAGGGATCGTTGCACCTATCATCTGGAGCACATCAAAGGTAAGTTTACTAAAACAAATGAGCAGAGAGTGCCCCGGGACTCACTCACGTGGGCTGGCATCTGATCCTCTGATTCTTTTTTTTTTTTTTAATTAATTTATTTATTTTTTAAATTTTACTTTACAATGTTCTATTGGCCCCGCCATACATCGACATGAACGCACCTCATTCCCTCTTGCAAAACTCACCTGCAACAGAGGTGACTAAGTGTAACATTGCAGGCACTCCCCCTTCACGGGCACTCCCCCTTCACATGATCAGAAATTTATTAAAGGGTCTCTTGAGATAAAATTTAAACTCTCGTTCAAGAAGATGTAGGTTGTCAATTAAGAATGATTTTGAGTTTGGTTTGGGGATTTTAGGTAAAATATTCAGGCTCTGTTTCCTTTTGATTTAAGAAATTATCTCTTATCTTCCAAATATATTTTTCCTCTGTATCATCTGTAAAATCATGGTCTTTAGGAAATAACCACTTTAATATCTACTCTGCTCACAGATGTGTGTAGCAACTTAGCTCAGATAACAGGATTAATCAACTTCTTTACTGATGATTATCATGAAAATAATTAGAATCAGGGAATGAGTTCCACAGCCCAGTAGTTTCAAAATATCATTAGACTTGTATATGTCAGTCCTGTATTTCCCAAAGGATAATTTTGCCCCAAACCTGGAACATCTATGTCACTTGAATAAATCACTTCCTCTCTCTAAGCCTCAGATTCCTTATGTATAAAGCGAAAAGATTCAGAATGATTATTAATTGCAATAGAGCTTACCATTAAATAGAATATTATACAATGAATGATCATCAGCTCAGTTCAGTTGCTCAGTCGTGTCCGACTCTTTGTGACCCCATGATTGCAGCACGCCAGGCCTCCCTGTCCATCACTAACTCCCAGAGTTCACTCAGACTCATGTCCATCAAGTCTGTGATGCCATCCAGCCATCTCATCCTTGGTCGTCCCCTTCTCCTCCTGCCCCCAAATCCCTCCCAGCATCAGTCTTTTTCAATGAGTCAACTCTTCGCACGAGGTGTTAATACACATTTTAAAGACAATTTTATAAACAGCACACTCATGACAGAAGCATCTAGACTAAAGCTGACAACACTAATATAATAAGCAGGAAAAAATTTTTAATATTATTACAAATCACTAGAGTTTAAAGTTTTGACTTACCTGTTTGCAGGCTCAAGACTTCCGGCGTTAGCTCCTTCTGTAAATTTCTCCTGTTGCTTCTGATTCAGGCTAAACAAAGCATGGTTCCTGCTTTGACCATTCCCCGCTCCATATCTCCTTTTATCAGAATCTCAGTCTGATGTCCAGCCCAGTCAGCCCCTTAGGACCCAGATAACTGTGAAATTCTGACGCCAATATTCTGCTGACACAGTATTCATGAAGTCTCTCCCCTTCAGGCAGACCACATGATCACCAAATATTGGAGGAGAAACTCATGTGAGATGGAAGCTTCGAGAAAAACCGGGGTGCGTCTTACCATCCCATCACTGGCTCCCTCTGGAGAGCCTGCCAACCCACACTGGGGACCATGGTGCATCTTGTAGGGAGTCAGTGGGCAATGCCGAGCAGACTCTGAACTCAAGTGGACGTGTGGGGGCTTTCTAGAGCCCCAGCTTCACGGAGAGTAACAGGCTGTTTCCTCACACCTCCAAAAGCATCTCAGGTTCAGACCTCACGGCGTCCTTTGCTGTTCTGCAAAACTAGAAAACTCTTGTCCATCTTTCTATGCTTTCTTATCGTTGTTCAGTTGTTAAGTTGTATCCATCTCTGTAGCCCCATGGACTGCAGCAGGTCAGGCTCTCCTGTCCTTCACCATCTCCCGCAGTTTGCGCAAACTCATGTCCACTGAGTTGGTGATGCTATCTATCCATCTCATCCTCTGTCGCCCTCTCCTCCTCCTTAGTTCTATGCTTAATCATCAGCTCTTCTAGAAGGACTGCCCCCATAAAACGGCTGTATTTGTTCCTAAGCTATTTTTATTGTAACACCCACCATCGTGGACTACAATCCCATTTGTACAGGTTTTTCTTTTCTCACAGACTAGAAGATTCTCAATGTTTTGAGCTGTGCCTTAATCTTTCTCTAAAACTTTCTGAGAGCCTTACAGAGTGTCTGGTACATGGAAGGCCCAGATAAAATATTTTGGGGTCAATAAATGCATGATCCAATTTCAAGTAACAACAATTCTTTTTAGAAATTGAAAACATGACAATACAATACACCTGGGAGAAAAATTAATTCCAGGGAAAAATGGGAACTTAGAGCAATGCCAAGTATTATTTGGTGTTAAAATTATTATAAGGGCTTCCCAAGTAGTGCAGTTGTAAAGAATCCACCTGCTAACATATGAGATACAAGAGACACAGGTTCGATCCCTGGGTGGGGAAGATCCCCTGGAGAAGGAAATGGTAACCCACTCCAGTATTCTTGCCTGAGAAATCCCATGGACAGAGGAGTCTGGTGGGCTACAGTCCATGGGGAGGCAAAAGTTGGACATGACTTAGAGACTAAACTACCACCACCCAAAGTTGTTATGAAGTCACAATAATTAAATCAGTGATGAAGAGGCCACAATAAACCAGCAGATAAATTTAAGACACTAGAGGCAGATCCTAAAATGTATTAAAGCAAAATAGTTGATAAAGGTCACAGCACAAACTAATGGGGAAGGAATGTACTTCTTAGTAAAGGCTACTGCAATCATTGGCTGACTATTTGGAAAATATACATCAGTTCAGAGCTTGTCTTCATAACTTACACCAAAACAGCATCTGGGGAACTTTTAATTAAATCAAGATAAAGGAAAATACAGGTGAAGCTACATTTGATCACCAGATAAATAATGAACATTTAAATAATAACAGAATTGTGCCTCGCCCATCACTGTCACAGGTGGTATTCATTGAACATTCACTGTGTGTTAGGGAATGTGAAAAGTGTTTTCCATACTTTTCTCAAAGCCACACTATGTAGACATTCCTACAGACTCCATGCCCAAAAC
Organism: Neotragus pygmaeus; assembly: GCA_006410875.1. Classification (NCBI taxonomy): domain Eukaryota; kingdom Metazoa; phylum Chordata; class Mammalia; order Artiodactyla; family Bovidae; genus Neotragus; species Neotragus pygmaeus. Next base: position 5,004 of record SJYV01055607.1, read on the forward strand.
ACAGAAGTTGGGAAATATGGGAAACTTAAATTAGGTCGCAAAGCCGGAAGTGGCAGAGTCAGAATATGGCCCTGGGTTGTCTGATTCTAGAACCTGTGCGCCCAGATTTTTACTACCTAAACTATGGACGATGGAAGCAAAACAAAAAGACAAGGGGGGCTCCCCGGTGGGCCCGGGGTTGGAATCCCGCCTGCCAGTGCAGGGGGTGCAGGCTTGATCTCCACTCCAGGAAGATCCCCGGTGCCGCGGGGCAGCGAAGCCTGCGCCGCAGCTGCCGAGCCTGCGCGCCGGGAGCCTGCGCCCCGCCGCAGAGAGGCCGCCGCAGCGAGCAGCCTGTGCTCCACACGAGAGACGGGTCCCTGCCCGCCGCAACCAGAGAACGCTAGCAGGCGTCGGTGCAGACCCAGCACTGCAACGCAGGCAAGTAAAGAACTGCTTAAAAAGAAAAGCGGCCAATATGTAAATGAGAACTTAAACAGAAGACGTGCAAGTGAATAATAACTTGGAAAAAATGAGACTTCTGTAATAAGTTGTATGCGCATAAAATGNAGGCGTCGGTGCAGACCCAGCACTGCAACGCAGGCAAGTAAAGAACTGCTTAAAAAGAAAAGCGGCCAATATGTAAATGAGAACTTAAACAGAAGACGTGCAAGTGAATAATAACTTGGAAAAAATGAGACTTCTGTAATAAGTTGTATGCGCATAAAATGAATTCAGGGAGGCGCTTTTTTCCCTAAGATAAAGTCCATGCACCTCTCTCTGTTTCCCTTTACAAAGGATCATACTTGGAGCCAGTGAGATCTTAGGGAGGCATCGGTGAGGCTTTGCCAAACTTTATTCCACGAGTGCCACACCAATTCACATTCCTACAGGAGGCAAAAGGATAGGAAGCCTTATAAATGTTTACAATGTTGAACCTAGAAATTCTACTTCTAGGAATTATTCTAAGGGCAATTTTGGAAGCGCAGACACAATTTTAATCACAGAGCCATTTGCTGAAAAAGTTTTACTAGAATATGAAGTTTTTGCAATAATATGAATGCCCAGCATTAAGAGAATGGTGGAATAAATTAAGGTATCTTTATAGGATGCTCTACTGTAGGCTATAGGTTTGTACACGCAAAGTTGAGTCCAACTCTTAGAGACGCTATGGACTGCAGTCTGCCAGCCAGGCTCCTCTGTCCATGGGATTTTCCAAGAATACTGGAGTGGGTTGCTGTTTCCTATCTCCAATAAAAGCTAATTTAAAAAATAAATGAAAATAAGAATGATTTTTTTATCAGACAATACTCCCCCTCCCTAAAGTAAAATGAAATGGATCGATATGAAGATTTTACAGGCTCATTTAAGCCAAAATGTCTTTCTTTTCTTTCTGTGAGTTCTTTCCTAGTGCTAGCAATGCCCACAGAGTGCATCGCATCTTCCTGCCTCTGCATAGCCCATGCTGCACAAACATGGATCTGTGATAATTTATGAAACTTCAGCCCTCAAAGGCAAGCAAGGCCGGGCCAACGGTGATGTCACCTGTCAGCTATCTTCTTCGTAAAGGGCAGCTCTCCACCCCCGCCACCTGCTCCATCTGACGACCACGCTTTTTCACAGTACATCAAAATCTGGAATTAGCCGACTGACCTATTGGGTAACCCTTGCCTGGAAAATTAGGTCAGCGCACACTACTCGATCTGTTGATAGGTTCTTAAGAAATTGCAAAGATGAGTCTGGACCTTCTCTAACGGCTCCGCCTTTGAAAACAAACAGTGCCTCGCAGTGAATCAATCGCCAGCTAGGAGATGACAGCACAGAATTCTGTGTGCACGGCTCTCGGCTGTTTTCGTCTGGTTCAGAGCCATCAGCACCTGACAGCGGTTTCGGTGTCACCCCTGCACCAGGAGGAAAGGCAAGGCCCAGGCCGCGTTTCTGTCAGTTGGGGGGCAGTCTATAGAGACCATGCCTCGCAAGCAAAGAGGCTTGCAAACTTTCAACGAGGGCACTGTGAGCCTTCTTCATAAGATTTCTCACATGAGGTTCAAGGTAGAAATGATAGAAGAACAGAACGTCCAGTAAGGGTAACTCATCACGGATTTGTTTTGATTAAGAGCAGATAGTCTCATTTATTGTTGTTGTCGAGTGGCTAAGTCGTGTCTGACTCTTTGCAAGCCCGTGGACTATAGCCCACCAGGCTTCTCTGTCCCTGGGATTTCCCAGGCAAGAGTACTGAAGTGGGCTGCCGTTTCCTTCTCTGGGGGACCTTCCCAACTCAGGGACTGAGCCCGGATCCCCTACTTTGGCAGGCGAGTTCTTCACCGAGCCACCAGGGAAGCCCAAAAGTCTCATACCAAAGACACAACTGAACAGGCCCTTGAGTATCTATCAAAGAACTGCTTGTTTCCAGAGCTGCATGTGTTATTTCCAGTTGCTCTTACTGGCTGATGTAGGAAATGGAAAATCAGAATAAGCTGTGAATTCCAATAGGGTTTCTGATGCAAAATGCAACTATTGTATTTGGAAATTACATTTGCTTAGGAAAACTGGTGTGTCTTAGACTTTCTTTTCCCAAATTCAAGGTAGACAGTACTAAATGTTCAGTCTATATTGTTGTTTTATGGCTTGCTTGCTTGTTTATTATGTTCTTAAATAAACCTTTAAAGAACGTTACACTCAACAAAAATGTTGGTTGGTTGCTGCAAGGTACTCTTTAAGAGGGGCTTCCCTGGTGGCTAAGCTGGTAAAGAATCCTCTGCCAATGCAGGAGATGTGGGCTAGATCCCTGGGTCAGCAAGACCCCTTAGAGGAGGGCATGGCAACCCACTCCAGTATTCTTGCCTGGAGAATCCCCATGGGGAGAGGAGCCTGATGAGCTACAGTTCATGGTCTCTCAAATAGTCAGACATGACTGAGCAATCAACAGGTACACACACAATATGTATAAAATAGAGAACTCTACTGTGAACCTACTGCATGGCACAGGGAAACCCATTCCATGCTCTGTGATGGCCTAAATGGGAGGGAAATCCAGGAGGAAGGGGATATGTGTGTACATATGGGTGTGTCTAAATACTTCTAGGAAATCAGAAACAGGGCCATCGAGATGTGGGGAGCGTGGGTGAGCGCTCACCTCGCCGAGCATGCGTGGTGCCGTCTCAGGGCCTCTGGTCACGCCCACAACTCTTCCCATCCACCCTCAACCCACCAGCAGACCCAGCTCCAGGCCCCCTCCCTCACCCACGGCAGGGCCTCTGTAATGCCCCAGGTCTCCAGGGGTCCCTGCCTTCTCGGGCTAATCGGAACACAGAACCCTTTGGGGAGTCTTAAAAACCCACGTGTCAGGATCCCACATTGGGGGCATCTAAATGTACAGCCCAGCCTGCTGCTTCCTCAACTGTGGGACGCACAGGAGAAGCCTAGGGCCTTATTAAAAATGCAGAAACGGATTCAGTGGGTCTTGGAAGGGGTTTTGGAGGTGGGGCTACATTCTTCAACAAGCTTCCAGGTGAGGCTCTGAGGCTGCACTGAGAAGCGGGGGGCGAGAATAGGACTATGAAGCTGTGTTTTCATTTCTCTTCTGAACTGAACGCAACCCATCTGGAAACAGCACATGGAAAAGCATTAGGAACTGCCACGCTTCACCCTCTGGTTATTAGCATTTGCTTTCCAATTTTATTGCAGCTATTCATCTGTACCTGTGCTTGGCTTACATGTTCCACCGAACAGCAAATCACTGAAGACAATATTCAACACCCTTTGCATCTGTCCACCTAGCAGAAAACCCATTTCTCTGGGAGACCCAACACCAAAGTGATGTTTATTCATGGAGGATCACGCATGATATTGCTGCTTTAGTGCCCATGTAGCACAGAGATGTGTGTGCATGCTAAGGCAACCCTAAGGACTGCAGCCCCCAGGCTCCCCTGTTGGGATTCTCCAGGCAAGAATATTGGAGTGTGTTGCCATGCCCTCCTTCAAGGGATCTTCCCGACCCAGGGATCAAACCCGTGTCTCCTGCAGATCCTAAAATTGCAGGTGGATTCTTTACCACTGAGCCATGGAGGAAGCCCACATCACAGAGACAGGGGCCCCGAAGTTGTTGCTCTAACAAATAGCGAAAAAGAAGAAAGATTCTAATTTTCAACATTTCAGGTGATAGTCACACATGCAGTTTCCATGGAGTATGGCAGGATACACATCAAAACCCTCTGTGCACCCACTCTGGTGGCCCCGCCCATTTCTCTGCTGGACTCATTGCTCGTCTGGCCTCCGGTGAGCTTTACCTGCCAGGGACCTTGTTTCCTCCTGGCCACACCTGGCCACGGGATGCTGGGGCCAGCTGCTCTCCTTTTCAAGAGCCCCGCATCGTCCTGCACCGCGCCCTCTTAGGGATACCTGAAGAGTATAAAACCTAAGGTTAATGCGGTTTTTATGTCACCCTTTGGGGCAGGAAAATATAAAACCTGAGCTCCAGGAATGGTCTACTTCCCATTTTTATTGGCCATAAAGGTCTCCTGGTGGGAGCAGATGGCACATACAGAGACACAGAATCGGCTGAACTCCGGAAATTCTCTTTGCTAGGTGAGGGCAGATCTCTCTTTCCAACCCTCACACGGGTGTCAGAACACCTGCAGAGAAACCCATGGTGGCGCTCAACCCCGTTACAAGTGTGTGATTCAAGGGCTTTCAGTAAATGTACCGAACTGTGCATCTGCCACTATAACCCTGATTTACAGCATTTCATCATCCTAATAAGATCCCTTGAGCCTCTTTAGAGTTAAGCCCAAAGTAGCCACTATTTTTCTTCTGTCTCTCTGTATTTGTGTATTTCCATACAAATGGAATCACTCAATAGGTAGACTTTTCTGCCTGCTTTATTTCATTTAGTACAATGCTTTCAGGTTCACTATATTGTAAAGTGTATCAGAAGTTTAATTTAATTGCCCAATAGTATGGAAACATATTTTACTTAGCATTCCAGTAGTTAGTGAACAATTTGAATTGCTTCCAGTTTTGGCTTATTAGGAATAATGCTGCTAGGAATATGCATGTTTTGGAGTGACCATACATTTTCATTTCTCTTGGGTAGATGTTTACAAGTAGAATTTTTGTTTTGTCTGTTTCTCAGTTGTGTCCAACTCCTTGAGACCCCATGGACTGTAGCCCGCCAGGCTCCTCTGTCCATGGGATTTCCCAGGTAAGAATACTGGAGTGGGCTGCCATTTCTTTCTATACCATTCTGTGAATATGAGATAGTATCTCACTATGGCTAAAATTTGCTTTTCCCCAANACCCCATGGACTGTAGCCCGCCAGGCTCCTCTGTCCATGGGATTTCCCAGGTAAGAATACTGGAGTGGGCTGCCATTTCTTTCTATACCATTCTGTGAATATGAGATAGTATCTCACTATGGCTAAAATTTGCTTTTCCCCAATAACTAATGCTATATATTTTCTTGCTGAGATGTTTCCACTGAGTTGGTTTATTATTAATGTAAAATGATATTAATGCTTTTTTCTGTAAACTGATCCCACTTCTGGATGTGATGATAACATAAAACTCTCAGAGACAAAGCACTCTGCAAATAAAAAAGGACTTAATCGTATCAATAGTAGATACAGTAATAAATACATTTTTAGAAAATGTAAACTTTGTTTTACAGTGTGCCATAAAAATGCTTTGCTAACCTGAAAGTTTTCCATTAATTAACTTGAATTTCAATTGGCTTTAGTCCTTTTTTTTTCTTTACTTTTTTTTTTTTTTTGCCATCTTTCTCCCCCATCAAATTTGTCAGTATTGCTGTAACCCTAAACCTCAGGGCAGGCTATTATGGCATCAGGAACAGATGGTGAAGGTTTCCATAAAGCAGAAAAGGAAACAGACCTGTCTTAAGGGAGGCGAGTAAACACAGACCACATGCATGGTGGGGGCTGAAATGGAGCGTTAAGTGCAAATTAAAAATAGAAGGCACGACAAACAAACTTGTTTTGGAAAAAATTGTCTTTTTAGAATATGGCTGTTCAAAAGCATGCATCAACTCAATATTATTGTTATTTACGTGTGGAACATGGCCTTATGCCATTACTGGGACCACAAGTAAAACAGTCACCAACAGTGAAATAGAGTAGAGGAGACCATCTGATAATTTAGTAACAATCCAACATTTTATAGGGGAAAGCCTTTTGTTTTGTATTTACGAAAATAAAAATGACTGCTGGTATGAATCAAGTAAGGAGATAACTATTCTTTTCTCAAGTTTTTTTTTTTTTAATATGGCCACAGTCATTCAAAGGAAGCCAGATGATGACTGTTTTTTCTTCTTCTTTGTGTTTCTTTTATTAACAGGAAGAGAATATACAGAATGACCGTCACTGTCCCCTGTCACATAGGTTATTGCCTGAGACTGAGCGGAAGACTCCTAGTGTTTTTGTTGTTGCTGTTGTTGTTGCTATTATTGTAGGGTTTGCTCTTTGTTCCTTGTTTGTTTGTTTGCTTTATGATTCCTGTTTAGAAAAAAAAAAAGACTCAAGATTTACTCAAACTCCCATTTCCTCTTCACAAAATAGAGAAGGAAATGTGCGCCCTTCCCTTTGTGATAAAAGGAAATGATATTTTAAATCTTTGGAGTCCTGTGTTGCTTCTGTGCAGAACTTCAAAGTGGCCCCCCCACATGAAGGTATGTGATTTCTCACAATGAGTGTGATGTGTCCGAAAGGCAGGAAGAAACACACGTGTCAAACGTGCTCACAAAGCTGTCTCCAGCACTGACCAGCATCTCACAGACGCTCAGAAATCTGTACATATCTGTCCACTGACTCTATGACCACATGAAAGATAGATGAAGGTAAATTACTCTTGAAAAAATTAAATTAGGTCTTGTTTAATTGGAAAGATACTGTTTAACATAAAAAGATAATAAATCACTGGGGTGAAAAGGAGAAAAAAAATCTCAGATCTGAAACATGTAACTAGCACACATAGAAAGGATTTTCAATGGAGTCTCTGTGCTGTCGCTCAAGGCCCTTTAAGTGTGAGACAACTCTTCATCAGACAACAGTTTTGCTTTGGTTGTTATTGTTTTGTCACTAAGTCATGCCTGACTCTTTGTGACCCCATGGATGGTAGCATGCCAGGCTCCCTTGACCTCCACTATCTCCTGGAGTTTGCTCATATTCATGTCCATTGAGTCAGTGATGCCAACCAACTAGCTCATCCTCTGCTGTCCCCTTTTCCTCCTGCCCTTAATCTTTCCCAGCATCGGAGTCTTTTCCAATGAGTTAGGTCTTCATATCAGGTGGTCAAAGTATAGGAATTTCAGCTTCAGCACCAATCCTTCCAATGAATAGTCAGGGCTGATTTCCTTTAGGATTGGCTACTTTGATCTCCTTGTAGTCCAATGGACTCTCAAAAGTCTTCTCCAGCCCCACAATTCAAAAGCATAAATTCTTCAGTCCTCAGCCTTCTTTACTGTCCAACTCTCATCCATACATGACTACTGGAAAAACCATACTCCAATATAAAATATAGTTTTTGAATAAAATAAAATGGAAATGTTTGACCTCACTGAATATGTAATGTATATTCACATGTAGTACAGACCTAGATAGCATATTCAAAAGCAAAGACATTACTTTGCCAACAAAGGTCCGTCTAGTCAAGGCTATGGTTTTTCTAGTAGTCGTGCATGGATGTGAGAGTTGGACTATGAAGAAAGCTGAGTGCCAAAGAATTGATGCTTTTGAACTATGATGTTGGAGAAGACTCTTGAGAGTCCCTTGGACTGCAAGGAGATCCAACCAGTCCATTCTAAAGGAGATCAGCCCTGGGTGTTCTTTGGAAGGAATGATGCTAAAGCTGAAACTCCAGTACTTTGGCCACCTCATGCAAAGAGTTGACTCTTTGGAAAAGACTTTGATGCTGGGAGGGATTGGGGGCAGGAGGAGAAGGGGACAACTGAGGATGAGATGGCTGGACAGCATCACCGACTCGATGGACGTGAGTTTGATTGAACTCCCGGAGTTGGTGATGGACAGGGAGGCCTGGCGTGCTGCGATTCATGGGGTCGCAAAGAGTTGGACATGACTGAGTGACTGAACTGAACTGAACAGACTGAAATCTTTACTTGAAAGTGATTTCATGAAATTGTGTAAGTATAAGGGAATACGGTGGCCTGTAACAGGCCATGGAATGCTGGCACAAAACGAACATTGTGTTTCCCCATTGAAAGTCTTCCTGCATGGCCACCAGCTTCTATGTTATCAGCTCCCAAGAGTCTACACCTTTTCCTTTGAGTCACTTCCTATAAGCTGCTCAGTTGATGACGGTAATTAAAGAAAACTTCTTCCTATGTGAAGTAAGGTGTGAAAGAACAATTAAAAAAAATAGTAAAATGGTGGGAACATTTCTCCAGGCAAAAGCAATTTCCCCTTTGAAAGAGCTCACTTATTATGATCTCTGTGGAGGCATCTATTTTCAGTGTATCACTTCCCTCTGATGAAAAACAAACTCATCTCAGGGAGGTAAAACACCAGGATAAGTCATAATGAACAGCATTTTAGTCCTTGACAACCAAGCCTCATAAGACATAATGTCATTAAAGTGAACTTAAACAATAGCTTCCAAGGAACAAATAAGGCTCTTTGGGAAGAAAACTGTTCTCATCCCCTTTATTGCAGTATGAAATATACATCTGCTTCCAAGGTCCCTAATCTATTTATTGCTAGAACTTAGTTTGTAAGATTGTGAGGACCCTGCATCCAGAAACAGGAAAGCCTGCATTTGACCTTGGAGGGGAAAACCAATATAAAAGATATGCAGGTAGAAAATCAGAAAGTTTCCGTGTAATATGGGAATACCCATGGCGTAGCTGTAAAAGTCCAAAGGCAATTCAGATCTGCAGAGCAATTGCCAGTGTCCAGGGCTGCTGGACCTACTTTCTGCTGTTGTTCGGTCACTCAGTCGTGTCCAACTCTTTGTGACCCCATGGACTGCAGCACGCCAGGCCTCCCTGTCCATCATCAACTCCTGGAGCTCACTCAAACACCCGTCCATTGAGTCGGTGATGCCATCCAACCATCTCATCCTCTGTCGCCCCCTTCTGCTCTCACCTTCAATCTTTCCTAGCATAAGAGTCTTTTCCAATGGGTCAGTTCTTTGCATCAGGTAGACAAAGTATTGGAGTTTCAGCTTCAGCATCAGTCCCTCCAAAGAATATTCAAGACTGATTTCCTTTAGGATGGACTGGTTGGATCTCCTTTCAGTCCAAGGGACTCTCAAGAGTCTTCTCCAACACCACAGTTCAAAAGCATCAATTCTTTGGCACTCAGCTTTCTTTATAGTCCAACTCTCACATCCGTACATGACCACTGGAAAAACCACAGCTTTGATTAGATGGCCCTTTGTTGGTAATGTCTCTTCTTTTCAATATGCTGTCTAGGTTGGTCATAACATTCCTTCCAAGGAGTAAGCGTCTTTTAATTTCATGCCTGCAATCACCATCTGCAGTGATTTTGGAGCCCACAAATTAAAGTCTCTCACTGTTTCCACATCTATTTTCCATGAAGTGATGGGACCAGATGCCATGATCTTTGTTTTCTGAATGTTGAGTTTTAAGTCAACTTTTTCTTCTCCTCATTCACTTTCATCAAGAGGCTCTTTAGTTCTTCTTCACTTTCTGTGACAAGAGTGATATCATCTGCATATCTGAGGTTATTGATATTTCTCCCTGCAATCTTGATTCCAACTTCTGCTTCATCCAGACTGGCATTTTGCATGATGTACTCTGCATATAAGTTAAATAAGCAGAGTGACAATATACACCCTTGAAGTACTCCTTTCCCAATTTGGAACCAGTCTGTTTTTCCATGTCCAGATCTAACTGTTGCTTCTTGACCTGCATACAGATTTCTCAGGAGGCAGGACAGGTGGTCTGGTATCCCATCCCCATCTCTTTAAGAATTTTTCATAGTTTGTTGTGACCCACTCAGTCAAATAATTTTGTGTAGCCAATAAAGCAAAAGTAGATGTCTTTCTGGAACTCTCGTGCTTTTTTGATGATTCAGTGGATGTTGGTGATTTGATCTCTGGTTCCTCTGCCTTTTCTAAATCCAGCTTGAACATCTGGAAGTTCGTGGTTCACATACTGTTGAAGCCTGGCTTGAAGAATTTTGAGCATTACTTTTCTAGCATATGAGATGAGTGCTATTGTGCGATAGTTTAAACATTCTTTGCATTGCCTTTCTTTGGGACTGGAAAGAAAACCAACTTTTTCCAGTCTTGTGGCCACTGCAAAGTTGTCCAGATTTGCTGGCATATTGACTTTCACAGCATCACAGCACTTTAACAGCATCATCTTTTAAGATTTGAAATAGCTCAACTGAAATTCCATCACCTCCACTAGCTTTGTTCATAGTGATGCTTCCTAAGGCCCACTTGATAGGAAAGGACAGGGAGACCACTTTCTCCCCCACAAATTCATCAAAAGATTATTTTAATGCTGGAAAACTTCCACAAAGCAACTTCTGAACACTGGCAGAGGACACCAAGCACCTGGAAAGGCAGCCCATTCTCTTCTAAAAGAGGTAGGACAAAATATAAAAGACAGAGAGACAAAACAGGTAGGGATGGAGACCTGTTGTGAAGGAGGAGAAGTTTTCACACAACAGGAAACCCTCTCACCAGTGGGTCTGTGGGGAGTATTGGAACCTCAGAGGGCAACATAACCAGGAGAAACACACACACACACACACACACACACACACACACACCAACTGTAGAAAAGAGAAATTTCCTGCAAAAGGCTCTAACCTAACAACCTAAGGCACAGCCTGGCCCTCACAAAACAAAGGACTGAGCAAACCCCAAAGGAGATCTAGCCAGCCGTGCACTGGCTCTTGCCTGCCCAGAGACAGAGAGGCAGGTGGGCGACAGTCAGAGCTGGAAGGCGAGGGGCAATCTCAGCCCCAGAGACAGCATCCTCCACCAAACTGTGAGCAGGCTGCCAGCTGCTAACCATGTCTTCCTGGGACCCTGGACAGTTGACATCTGCCAGGAGGGTTGCAGGCTGAGATCAACTCCCCAGAGGAGACACACGGCACACCTGAGATGGCGCTCTCATGGTACACCCAGGAAACCGAGCGGCCAGGACCCGGGAGGTAAGACCACGGTCCTCCTGGGACAGTGTGCTCCCCAAGCACCTGGTCACCTGAGCTTCTCAGACCCAGGAAGGGCACAAAATGCATGCCCAACCCCCAAGACTGAGCCAGAACTGTGTCTGAGTGTCTCCTGAGGAGGTGTGGGTCAGCAGTGGCCTGCCACAGGGGATCTGGGTGCAGCAGGCCTGGGTATGGCACAAGACCTCTTGGAGGAGGTCTCCATTAACCCCACAATAGAGCATCCAGGACATACACAGGACTGGGGAACAGACTCTTGGAGGGCACAAACAGAACTTGTGCACTAGGACCCAGGGGAAAGGAGCAGTGACCCCACAAGAGACTGACCCAGAGTTGCCCAGGAGTGTCCAGGGGTCTCTGGTGAAGGTGAAGGTGTAGGTCAATAGTGGCCTGCTGCAGGGTCGGGAGCACTGAGTGTGGCAATGTGTACGTGGGACCTTTTGAAGGAGGTCGATATTATCTTCATTATATCCACCATAGTTTGACCTCAGGTCAAATAACAGGAAGTGAACATAGCCCTACCCAAGAACAGAAAATTGATTTAATGATTTACTTAACATGGCCCCGCCCATCAAAATAAGACCCAGTATCCCCTTCAGTCAGTATCTCTCATCAGGAAACTTCGATAAGCCTCTTATCCTTCTCCATCAGAGGACAGACAGACTGAAAACCGTAGTCACAGAAAACTAACCAAATTGATCACATGGACCACAGCCTTGTTTAGCTCAATGAAACTATGAGCCATGCCGTGTCAGTTCAGTTCAGTTCAGTTGCTCAGTCGTGTCCGACTCTTTGCGACCCCATGAATCGCAGTACGCCAGGCCTCCCTGTCCATCACCAACTCCGGGAGTTCAATCAAACTCACGTCCATCAAGTCGGTGATGCTGTCCAGCCATCTCATCCTTGGTCGTCCCCTTCTCCTCCTGCCCCCAACCCCTCCCAGCATCAGAGTCTTTTCCAATGAGTCAACTCTTCTCATAAGGTGGCCAAAGTACTGGAGTTTCAGCTTTAGCATCATTCCTTCCAAAGAAATCCCAGGGCTGATCTCCTTCAGAATGGACTGGTTGGATCTCCTTGTGGTCCAAGGGACTCTCAAGAGTCTTCTCCAACACCACAGTTCAAAAGCATCAATTCTTTCTTCACAGTGCAACTCTCACATCCATACATGACCACAGGAAATACCATAGCCTTGACTAGACGGAGCTTAGTCGGCAAAGTAATGTCTCTGCTTTTGAATATGCTATCTAGGTTGCTCATAACTTTCCATCCAAGGAGTGTCTTTTAATTTCATGGCTGCAACCACTATCTGCAGTTATTTTGGAGCCCACAAAAATAAAATCTGACACTGTTTCCACTGTTTCCTCATCTACTTCCCATGAAGTGATGGGACCAGATGCCATGATCTTCGTTTTCTGAATGTTGAGTTTTAAGCCAACTTTTCACTCTCCTCTTTCACTTTCATCAAGAGACTTTTTAGTTCCTCTTCACTTTCTGCCATAAGGGTGGTGCCATCTGCATATCTGAGGTTACTGATATTTCTCCCAGCAATCTTGATTCCAGCTTGTGTTTCATCCATCCAGCATTTCTCATGATGTACTCTGCATATAAATTAAATAAGCAGGGTGACAATATACAGCCTTGATGTACTCCTTTTCCTATTTGGAACCAGTCTGTTGTTCCATGTCTGGTTCTAACTGTTGCTTCTTGACCTGCATACAGAATTTTCAACAGGCAGGTCAGGTGGTCTGATATTCCCATCTCTTTAAGAATTTTTCACAGTTTGCTATGATCCACACAATCAAAGGCTTTAGTCACTTAAGCAGAAGTAGATGTTTTTCTGGAATTCTCTTGTTTTTTCTATGATCCAGTGGATGTTGGCAATTTGATGTCTGGTTCCTCTTTTTCTAAATTCAGCTTGGACATCTGGAATTTCTCAGTTCACATACTGCTGAACCCACTGCTCGACCCCAGAGGTAGCTATAAAAAGGGTCATCTTGTGAACAGTGATGTCTTGAAGTTCACTGAAAGCATATTGAAAACACCTTCCTTCCTCGATTTTGGTGTCAGCCTAGTTCTCCAGCCTGAATCTGAGAGACTTTACAGATCTCACAAACTATCCTTTTCTCCACATAAGTTACCCAGAGATGGTTTGTTGGTTTCTATTTCAACCAAGAGAAAGAGGAAAAGTGAAAGCAGTGAGAGATTTTCTTTTCTTGGCTCCAACATTACTCCACATAATGACTGAGGCCATGATATCAAAAGACACCTGCTCCTTGGCAAGAAAGCTATGACAAACCTAGACAGTGTATTAAAAAGCAAAGGCATCACTTTGCTGACAAAGGTCCGTATAGTCAAAGCTATGCTTTTTCTGGTAGTTATGTACAGATGTGAGAGTTGGACCGTAAAGAAGGCTGAGGGCTGAAGAATTAATGCTTTTGAGTTGTGGTGCTGGAGAAGACTCCTGAAAGTCCCTTGGACAGAAGGAAAATCAAACCAGTCAATCCTAAAGGAAACCAACCCTGAATATTCATCAGAAAGACTGACGATGAAGCTGAAGCTCCAAAATTTTGGCCACCTGATGCAAAGAGCTAACTCATTAGGACAGATCCTGATGCTGGAGAAGGTTGAAGACAGGAAGAGAAGAGGACGACTGAGGATGAGATGGTTAGATAGCATCACCAATTCAATGGACATGAATTTGAGCAGACTCCAGGAGATAGTGGAGGACAGAGGAGCCTGATGCGGTCCATGGCATCAAAAATAGTCAGACATGATTTAGTGACTGAACAACAGCAACAAATTTCAACCAAGAACTCTGACTCAAAGTAGCATAATATTAGATTCCTTCAATAAATATGATGATGCTTCTTGTTGATGATGATGAAGCCTCAGTTATGAACTAGGAATCGCATTGGCCACAGAATAGCACTCTTTTTAGAAAAACTCTAAACACATCTTCTGATTGTTGAGTGTTTCTCTAAAAATAGCCAAGGGGTTTTTTAATCCAAATCTTTTCCCTTTATAGTCTCACAAAATAATCCATAAGGGCATTCATAGAAGTTCTATGAAAGATAAAGAGCTGAGATATTTTAAGAAGTCATACACTTCTCAACTGAAAGAAAATATTCAAGGCTTTTGAGGCCCTTGTCAAATGATTCACCTTCATTTTTAGATGTCACAGCTGAAGTATTGAAATAAATAAATATTCATTTGGAAGATTACAGATGGTGAATATTAATTGTTGCATATATCAAATTATAATGGATCTTTGTAATTATAGTGAATGGATTTTGTAATTGCTTGAGGATTATGGAAGGGGATAAATGTAAAGGATGCTAGAAAGCTAAGGAAGATAAATGTTTGAAGGGATGCAGGTGTATAAGGCATTTGTTGAACTTTTCTAATTTAGGAGACCAGGAGAGGCAAGCCCATGGTCTCTACGTATGAATTGCTGGTACCATCATAATAAAGCAGAAGTCACAAGCTGGCCCAATATGCAACTGCCAGAATGCCTTCACTGGACTAGTGAGAATCAGAATTTATTTCCATTAATTTGCTTTATGAACAAATAAATCATTGGGAGTCATCTGATACTGCTCTTAAAACAAATACAAGGGGATCTAGACCAGTATGAACAGGCTTTGTTTTTGAAGAGAATAATAATAAAGGGCTCTGGACTTGAATTTGAACCACAGTAAGACACATTCTGCCTGTTCAGACAATTTAGGACTCCAAGCAACGTTTTGGCTCTGCCTTGTAAGCAGCTATTCAAGACACAGGGGCCGAGCAATTGCCAAGCCATGACCCATGATCAATTCCCAAACATTCACCATCCCAAGCATTTCATCACATGTCATGTCCAGCTCAAGGGAGAAAGTCTGAACTATAGTACAGTAGTGATCTGAGATCAAAGGTGAGAAGCCAGAAAATAAAAAGTGTTTGGTACAGGTACACACGGCTATATTTAAAATAGATAACCACCAAGGACCTACTTACTGTATTGCACAGGGAACTCTGCTCAATCCTGTGTCACAGTCTAAATGGGATAAGAATCTGGAAAAGAATTGTTGTTCAGTCGCTGAGTCCTGTCTGACTCTCTGCAACCCTGTGGACTGCAGCATGCAAGGCTTCCCTGTCCTTCACTATCTCCTGGAGGTTGATCAGACTCATGTCCATTTAGCTGATGATGAACAAGAATAGATACATGTATATGCATCACTGAATCCCTTTGCTGGACACCTGAAATTAATGCAACATGGTTAACAAACTACATTCCTATATCAAATAAAAATTTTTAAAAATCATTTGGAAACCAGCTATTTCTTCCCAATTCATTGCATCTACCTAAATAGAATTTGAGTTTTATATTTGCTTTCTTTGTTTTTCGCTATTTTTACAGACTGATATTAAGAGTGCTGAATTTGGCCCATGAAAGTGGGTTAAGAAGTGGAAAAAATAATTTCCTCACCTACTTCTTTCTCCAGTTAACTAAGTCCATTTGAAACAAAAATTTACTGGTTACCTACCACCTTATCACATACAATTCTGGACATAGTTTAACAGTCATAAAATGCAGGAATTCACCTCTTTCCATTTTTCCATATGGGAAGGTAGGAGGAATACTGGACTAGAGTAGAGAGACCTGCGTTGCTCTCTTCACTCTCCCCAGACTAGCCCAGGTGCCTTCCCTCACCCGGCGCCACATTCATAAAATGAGGGTCTGTTTTTCTCAGAACAGCCCCTAATGTCCTGCTTTGTCTCCCCTGCTTTCCTTATTGAAGGCATCCAAAGTTCATCCTATATATTTATTTTTACTTGCATATTATTTTTCATTTGCCTATTGCTACCAGACTGGGGTCCCCTTGGAGTCATAAATTATCTTTTTTTTTTTTTCCATCCCAGATAGTCAGCAAGTTTCACTTGTGAGATAGGTTAACTCCAATGTGATTAAATGAATGAACAGATTAAAGGATGAAGAAATGTGTTCTAAATATAAACACATGTATTTTTATCATTAAAGGTATTTTATCAATCATTTCCTCTTACATGGTTTCTCTCAAAAGCTGACTTTGAGACATGGATGAGAATTCCAGTGCAGTAAGTCCCCTAGCTGCCTGATAATCTAGGAGATGCAGGTTTGATCCTGGAAGGGTTATCCCCTGGATGGAAGAGCCCCTGGAGAAGGAAATGGCAACCTACTCCAGTATTCTTGTTTGGAGAATCCCACGGACAGAGGAACCGGCGGGCTACAGCCCATAGCTTGTGACACAGCTGAAGTGACTTAGCACATTCTGATTGGTGTGAGATGATACCTCATTGTAGTTTTGATTCCCATTTCTCTAATTACTGAGTGATGTTGAGCATCTTTTCACGTGTTTATTAGCCATCTGCATGTCTTCTTTGGAGAAGTGTATGTTTAGAGCTTCTGCGCACTTTTTGGAAAAAGAAACCATAAAAAAGAAAGAATTTAAAAAGTCTCACCACACTCTGGTTGTAGAAGAATTCCCTCATGTTTTCCTCTAGTATTTGTATGGTGTTGGCTTTTGCCTTGAGAACTCGGATGCCTTTATAGCTTATTGTGACATGTGGTGTGAAATGTAAGCTCAATTTTATCTTTTTTCAAATAGCTATCAGTTATCCAATATCAATTATTTAAAAAACTATTGTTTCCTTTATGAAAACAAAAGAACCTCTGTAAGAGAGCCCTCAAGGATGACCTGGGACAGAGGTAAACAGGGGAGAGAGGAAACAACAGCTCTACCTAGGAAATCTCTTAAACAGAAACTCATTCAATTTTAAAATGGTGAGAATAAAGTGAAAAGATGATGCTAAGGGAATTTGTGGTTTGAACACTATTTTGATCCATAGCAAGCTTATTTATGAAACCAAAGGCCAAAGAACAAGGCCAGTGTTCTTCTCAGTGATATGAAAAGTATCATTTCCCATTTTTTTGACCACCACAGATTGAATCTTTTCCATTTCCCACACCAGATTTGAGCAACCTCTCAACTGCTCAACCCACTCCAGATAAGCTGGAAACTGGTTGCCAATGGTCCAGGAGCTGAATACAGTCTGATGAGTGGCAAGATTTATAAGTCTTAGTCTGTTTTGCTAAGAGAGAACAGGCTTTGGGAAATTAGAAATGGAATTTTACTTTATTTGTGGAGAATCTGTAAAAAATATTAGCTCTCTATACAAAGAACCAGGGTTGACTGGTTTTGGGTACATTTGAGATAACACTGGAGAAATGTTAAATCTTGCTGTTGTTCAGTTGCTAAGTTATGTCTCATTCTTTGTGACCCCATGGACTGTAGCATGCCAGGCTCCACTGTCCTCCACTATCTCCCGGAGTTTGCTCGGATTCATGTCGATCAAGTTGGTGATGCTATCTAACCATCTCATCCTCTGCTGCCCCCTTCTCCTTTGCCTTCAGTCTTTCCCAGCATCAGGGTCTTTTCCAAAGAGTTGCCTCTTCACATCTGGTAACTAAAGTATTAGAGCTTCAGCTTCAGCATCAGTCCTTCCAATGAATACTCAGAGTTGATTTCCTCTAGGATTGACTGGTTTGATCTTGCAGTCCACGGAACTCTCAAGAGTCTTCTCCAGCACCACAGTTTAAAAGCATCAATTCTTTGGCACTCAGCTTTCTTTTTGGTCCAGCTCTCACATACATGATCAGTGAAAACAAACATAGCTTTGACTACACAGACCTTTGTTGGCAAAGAGATATGAAATCTAGGATGTACTTTTATGTACTTATGAATATGCCCATCTTCCCATGATTCAGATCCCAGTGCCACCTTCCCCTTCCTGATGGACACCTTCACTGAGGGCACCATCTAGGTCCAGTCTGACTGGTTTCACCACCCAAGAACTGCAGAGAGGAGTTAAGACCTCAGTCCCTTTTCTCCAGCATCGTCCTGTTTTCCTCCTATAAAATTTCCTTACAGCCCTACCTTACCGTATATATAGTCTCATGTATATTTTAATCCCAAACTCCTAATTTATTCCTTCTCCCTTCCTTTGGTAACCATATGTTTATTTTTTTACCTCTGTGAGTCTATTCCTGTTTTGTAAATACGTTCATTTGTATCATTTTCTTTTTAGATTCCACGTGTAAGCAATACATGCTATGATTTTTAATCTCTGTAAAAATATATGTAGTACTTATTACTAACTTCAATTAATGAGAGATTTTTTAGGTGAAAGTGAGAGGGGAAAGATATTTAAACTTCTAAACATTACATAACTGTCCAAGGTTATATATTCTATAAGTGGAGGAGTAAGAATAAATATATAAGTATAATCTATGATTACAGTCTTTCTATACAATATACTGCTTAATGGATTTTCTTCCTTGGAAGATTTAATACAGGGGAGATTTTAATCACTCTAAGAATGTTTAGATGCTTCTAACCTTGTTTAGAATGAGGGGATGGATTAGAAAAACCTTGATGATTCTTTCTATCTTGCTTTCATTACTCAGTTGGGCAGTCCTCCGTTAATTTTAAAAAGGGGGGAATTTCCTTTTGCCCTAAGTGTTTGCAAGCAAGTCATGTGATCTCACTTATAATATATAGGTTTCAGCAGTATTTGCTACTGTTTTCCTCTAGAGAAGGAAGAATTTTCCTTCTCCTTTGGAGAAGGAAATGGCAACCCATTCCAGTATTCTTGCCTGGAAAATTCCATGGACAGAGGAGCCTGGCAGGCTACAGTCCATGGGGTCACAAAGAGTCGGACACAACTAAGTGACTTCACTTTCACTTTCCTCTAGAGAAGGGCTTCCCTGGTAGGTCAGTTGGTAAAGAATCTGCCTGCAATGCAGGAGACCTGGTTTGATTCCTGGGTTGGGAAGATCCTTTGAAGATGGGATAGGCTACCCACTCCAGTATTCCTGGGCTTCCCTTGTGGCTCAGCAGGTAAAGAATCTGCCTTCAATGCAGGAGACCCGGGTTTGATCCCTGGGTTGGGAAGATCCCCTGAAAAAGAAAAAGAAAGGCTACCCACTCCAGTATTCTGGCCTGGGGAATTCCATGGACTGTATAGTCCATGCATGGGGTCGCAAAGAGTCTGACACAACTGAGCAACTTTCACTTTCCTCTAGAGAATGGCCCTTCATGAAACTCTGACTTAATAAAGGGAATCCACTGAAAATAAGCACCGTTTAAAGCAATATGAGGTTAATAAAATTAAAGACAGACCTAAAAACGTTATTTCAAATAATGCTGCTGCTGCTGCTGCTAAATCGCTTCAGTCGTGTCTGACTCTGTGTGACCCCATAGATGGCAGCCCACCAGGCTCCCCCATCCCTGGAATTCTCTAGGCAAGAATAACGGAGTGGAGTGCCATTTCCTTCTCCAATTCATGAAAGTGAAAAGTCAAAGTGAAGTCGCTCAGTTGTGTCTGACTCTTAGCGACCCCATGGACTACAGCCTACCAGGCTCCTCCATCCATGGGATTTTCCAGGCAAGAGTACTGGAGTGGGGTGCCATTGCCTTCTCCAATTCAAAGAATGACAGGATATAAATGGGGCAAAGTCCATCTTCTCTATCAGGGGCCGCACACAGCGTGAGAATGGTTCTGTTCAGCTTCCAATCACGTGTGTCTGTCCTGCAGAGGAAGAGGTTGTTTTACTTGACACATTTAATTTCGGAATTAGTACTCTTGGTTTTGGTTTGGTTTCGAGACAAGAAAATCCATCCCTATTTCTCCTCTGTTTTTGTTCTCGTTTTCTCCTGCTCCAAGCAGACAAAGTATACATTCGAGAAAGACAACAGAAGCCAACAGCACATCCCGGATGAAAAACAGTCACACCTCCCCTTTAGATCAAAGCGACTGCATGAGAGTAAAAGCTGGAGTCAGCCAGCATATGCAGCAAACCCAACCTGAAATTAATGTTCATCTTGTTGCAAAACGAGTCCTTCTTGAGGGTCACTTCTGTAGTGAACAGAAACCAGAAACTGCCGCATTGCACGCAGCTCTTCCCTCCCGGATTTCTTCTCTCACTGTGCTAAGGATACCAGGAGGGCAAAGTTGCATGGCAAAAACTTGTCAGGACTGTCTTCTGACGTTCAGCTGCCTGTCAGAGAATCAGATGCTAAGCTTGGAAAATACAGTTGCCCAGACTAGATCGAGACCTACCAGCCCTCTGCCATCGCAGGTCCTGACACAGGGCCCTGAGGGCTGAGCTGCGGGGTGGGACAGCAGAGATGTTCATACGCCAACATCGCCTCTGTAATTCTACACACAGCATCTGGGCACCCTGCAGCCTTCTCTCCAATGTTCTACAGGCGTCAGTGTTGAGCGGTGTTATGACCTCAGATTGGCTACAGATGAGGAGACACCCTCCGAAGGGTACAAAACAAAGTTGCAGTTAATTCAGAAGATCCAGTCTTAAACTGCTGTCACATGGAGGCTCAAAGTTTCTCTATAAATGTATGCAATGGACTTCACATGAGGTAAAGTAAAGAAGATTATGTTTTTTTTCTCATGAAAGTGACCATCACTAGAACAAGAAAGAGCTCCCGTATCATTTCTGCAGGGATATCTCTATCTGCTGGTTGCTGCTGTTGCTCAGTTGTGTCAGACTCTTTGGGACCCCATGGACTGTAGCCCACCAGGTGCCTTGGTCCATGGGGCAGTATTCTTATCAGGCAAGAATACTGGAGAGGGTTGCCATTTCCTCCTCCAGGGGATCCTCCTGACCTAAGGATAGAACCTGCATCTCCTGCTTTATCTGCTTACAAATTAAAAATTGAATTGAAAGACACAGTTCTCCAAAGGGCAAGCTAAGGACTCAGAATTGGTTGAAGGCAGTCAACAGGCAGATCAAGCTGGAAATCCTTGAGTGTTTTTAAATCCGTTCCATTTGGGGTCAAGTGGATGGTAAGGACCTTGCTTTTAGAAAAGCAGTTATTTCTGCCAAGAATTGCACTTCTTGTCTGGCTCACCGCTATCCCTCTCAGGAACATCTATGGCAGGCCGATTATTTTCTGAGTGATCCCGAAATGTTTAGACTTCTAGTGCAGCATATAATGTTCTATTACTACCTCAGGCGATAAAAGGATGATGTTGTTTCTAGCTGATAAATTCACCACCCCTGCGGTCGTACATTTTATATAGCATTCCCCTGGAGGGGTACGTCAAAAGCACATTACTGAAAAATAAGATTTTAGATTAAAAAGCAAAAGCTTTAAAATGGCCCTGAAACGTTTATTGTTTTAAGAAACAAATGAGCTTGGACAGATAAAAATGGATTAACCCAGACTGCTCCCTGATTCTTTACATTGAACAATAGCTTTAAAAAAAAAAAAAAGCCTTACAAGCCATCCAGCCAAGTTCTTGATTCTGCATGCAAGGAAATGGACACCAGGTAGGTAAACTGCCTTGCTCCAGGTCAGAGAAGGGATCTGAGCTGTGGCCTATTACCTTTTATTCACACAGCTCCTATCAAAATTCAAGTAAGATAAGAGATGGAATAAAAGGGAAGCAAAAGCTCCTGTGTTTCTGCTAGACAGGCCTGCCATTTTCCTCTTTCTGGCTGTTCTGAAGAATTTGTCAACATAAAATCAACTGCTATTTGCCTCAGGCTAAATTTAATGCAGAGCCGCAGGAACTGAAATGGTGGCTCCTCCACTCAACAGTGGGAGTAGATGGGTAGCAGATAAAAACAAAGCTTGAAAATTTTAATCAAAAATGATATCAAGCAAGAAAACTTGCGGCATGAGTGCCCAGTCACTCGGCCGTGTCCAACTCTTTGTGACCCCATGAACTGGAAACTGCTAGACCTCTCTGGAAGTACATGGGGTTTCCCAGGCAAGAATTCTGGGCTGGGTTGCTATTTCCTTCTCCAGGGGATCTTCCTGATCCAGAGACTGAACCCATGTCTCCTGCACTGGGCAGGTGGATTCTTTGCTACTGAGCCACCTGGGAAGCTGGCAAACTTGCAGGCAGTTCCCTAAATGCCATTTTAAGAATTCTGGGATGGGATCTGAGATTAGAGAAAACAATTCTTCTGGGAGGAGACAAGTTATTGAGCTATGCCAGGAAGAATCAGATTTAAGACGGAGGGTCGAACCCATTTGCAGAAAAGGGTTTTTATTATCTATTCACTACAGAATTGGGCTTCCCTGGTGGCTCAGACAGTAAAGAATCTGCCTGCAAGGTAGAAGACTCTGGTTTGATCCCTAGGTTGGGAAGATTCCCTGGAGAAGGAAATGGCAACCCCCTCTAGTATTCTTGCCTGGACAATCTCACGGACAGAGGAACCTAGAGGGCTACAGTCCATGGGGTCACCAAGAGTCGGACAAGACTGAGCGACTAACATTTTACTTTACTGGATGAGCACAAAACAATCTCAAACCAGCCCATGGTCAATTTTTTTAGACAAATCATAATTAAACGGCAAAGCACTTAATCCTCAAAACTGATGGACAAAACTGATGTGAGGAAGTTAATTCCAAACTTTGTTGAAGTCAAGATAGATCACAGTTATCTTCCATCCTTTGGGAACTAGGTCTGTCAGTTAGTCAGAGGAGATTAGAATCATGCAGTTGCAGAAATCTGGCACTGGCAGAAACTCAGTCTGGGTGCTCTGAACTTACTCCATGAGAGACGACAAGGAAAATGCCATGTCTGCCAATGAAGCTGCTGCTGGGGCGGGCTTGGGAATGACCCCCCCAAGACAGAGAGCGAGGCAGCTGCATAAGAGAGAATTAATTATGCCATGATTCATAGTCACTGGCTGTGCTATAAATACTTTTATGGAAGTGTTTTTCTTTTCCTTTTTCCTTTCCTTTTTTCCAAAAGGCTGTGTGGATGAGCCCAGCTTCCAGGACCTGCATAACTGCACCTAAACCACAGGATGCGGGAGCTGGTGGGGTCCACTGAGTCTGGCTGGGGTCCTTCCCCCGCATTTTACAGGTGAGGAAGCTGGAGCCCCGAGGGGTTCGGAAACTCCCAGGAGGTCACGGAGTTAGCGTCTGGCAGGCTGGACGCCAGGTCTGTTGAGTCGCAAAGTGCATTCTATCCCGTCTTGTCATTTTCCCAGTGTGGGTAAAGGATGGTCCCTGGACGGGGTGTATCTTTTCAGTCAGGCCTCAGCCCTGGAGCCCAGGGCAGCCAGAGGCCCTGGAGCCTGTCCACTAGTAGTTTGGATCGGCCATTTAATGAGAAGGGATTTTTAGCTCTTCTCCCATGAGATGTCTTCCAACTCTCTTTCAGAGCTGCCGGGTTCAAGCTTAGAGGACACGTTTTTGTTTTTGTTTTTGTTTTTGTTTTAATGTAAGAAATCCAGTTCAATAAGCTCTTAGTGAATGCCTTCCACGAGTAAGGTAGGGAACTGAGCGCCCTGTGAATGGAGATGCGAAAGAACTGGATCCCAGGTGTAAGCAGCTCACAGGCGACTGTGGGACGCGGAGCCATGGGTTTCAGCAAGAAAAGTGGTGCTTCAATCAGAAATGAGAAGAATAAGGCCCCAGCCTCAGCCTTTATCAGGAGCAGGGCAGACTGAGGCTCTGGGCACTGCTCTCCCACTCAGGAGACCTGGGATGGGGAAAAACGTGCTGCGTCTCCACATCTTCTGTAGGGTGGGATCACTTTGCAGAACCTCCTCCCGAGGCTGTCGCCAAGATTAAACAAAGCAACATGTGGAAAGCGCCTGCACAGGATGAAAAGTTCTGAGCACTTTCATTACCCGCGCGTGTCTAGACTGAACGAGCGGGAGACCTAGGGGATCTAGTGATCAGCCCATCTGCCACGCAGAACCTCAGGAGAGGCGGGTTCGATCCCCGAGTCAGGAAGATCCCCTGGAGAAGGAAATGGCAACCCGCTCCAGGATTTTTGCCTGGAGAAT
Source organism: Neotragus pygmaeus (assembly GCA_006410875.1). Lineage (NCBI taxonomy): Eukaryota > Metazoa > Chordata > Mammalia > Artiodactyla > Bovidae > Neotragus > Neotragus pygmaeus. Next base: position 29,013 of record SJYV01055607.1, read on the forward strand.
CCCATGGACAGGGGGGCCTGGTGGGCTAGGGTCCATGGGGGTCACAAGGAGTCAGACGAGCCTGCACACACACAGAACGAACAGGTAACCAGAAATGGTCCGTGCTGAGCTGAGTCAACAGGGAAGTTGACTGCCTGTGAGGAAGTCATAAGCTCATAAGAGGGGGTAACTGTGAATGTCGGAGTGCTGGTCACAGGTGCTGAGGTCAGGGGAAGACCCTGCAAATGTGCTTCTCAGGAGGAGTCCAGCGCTGAGTCAAGGATGCATAGAATGGGGACGAAGACGAACATCTGAGTCTCAGGATGCAAGAAAAGGGTGGGGGCAGAAAGACATGGAGCCGAAAAGGGAGGTCGGGGCCAGATTCCGAAGCCACTGTGGGACTGCTCTGTGGTCCAGTGGTTATGAATCCACCTTCCAGTGCATTGGGTGGGGTTCAAACCCCGGTTGGGGAGCTAAGATCCAAAAAACCAAAACAGAAAACAGAAAAAATATTCTGACAAACTAAATAAAGGCTTATTAAAATGGTCCACATTAAAAAAAATCTTCAAAAATGTTAAAAAATGAAGCCACTCCAAGTCTTCATCAAGGAACCTCATGCATAGTCTCTGGTTCAACGGTCCTGATGCTCAGGGAATCCCCGTGATGTAGCACTCCCTATGGATACACAGAAGGCTAAGTCATGCATCCCCATCCATAGCCATCATTGGCACTCTGCCCTAAAGGGCTACTCGGGATGAAAAAAGATGCTACGAAGCGGCACACTCAAGAGTTGCCTCGGGAGACACGATGGCTAAACGTAGTGTGGTCTCCTGATGGGATCCTGGAATAAAAAAGGACTTTAGGGGAAAACTGAAGACCCCTGAGCAAAGTATCGGCTTTAGTTAATAATAAGGCAGCAATGCTGCTTCACTAATTGTGACAAACAGACATGCCAGTGGAAGGTGTTAAAATAAGAGGACAACTGGGAGTGTGGTGCCTGGGGACCGTCTGTACCACCTTCGCCAAGCTAAAATTATTCTAAAAGCGAAACTTTTGTTTGACAAAAACATCTGAAAGGGAAAAAACTGTTCCTAGACAGACGTATATCATCCTTGTTAATTTACTGGTTGGTCCGGTTTGTGCTTACCGGAAGAAACACTCTCAAGAGCTACAGAAGCCATACCTTTGAAATGAGGAGCGCTTTAACATGGAGAAAAACACACACAAAATATTTTTAAGCGTACCTCATGCTAGCAGACTCTTGAGTCCTCCCTTGATACTTTTTTTAGAAGATTCCTTTATTTAACTGCTCTTGATTGCAACCAGTTGTGTTGGCTCTATCATGTTGCTTTTAATAGCACTTCTAGTAAACAGAGCTACAGAGAAAAGTCTTTTTGGGTACAAGTCACTTGTCAGCCATGCAGATGAACCACTTTTCCTTGTACTTGGGCCTGGGGAACAGCCACAGGAAGGGGTCAGTGGAAAAGGGATACAGGAGAGACACTGCTATTTTAGCGACCGTACGTATCTACGTGCCCGACTCTTTGCTGGAGAGGGTGTGGCTCTCGAGGGTGTGGAGAGAAAGGAACCCTCCTACAGTGCTGCTGGGCACAGAAATTGGCACAGCCGCCTAGAGCACAGTACAGATGCTCCTTAAAAGACTGAAAACAGAGCTGCCATATGACCCAGCAATCCCAGTCCTGGGCATCCATCTGGAGAAAACTATCCTTGGAAAAGATGCATGCACCCCAGTGTCCACGGCAGTACTGCTTACAGTAGCCAAGACAGGGAAGCAACCTACATGTCCATCAGCAGAGGAATGGATACGGAAGGTGTGGTATCCATATACAATGGACTATTACTCAGCCAACGAAAGGATGAGATAATGCCATTTCCCCACCCACCTTGCCTCACCTTCTCTAGTCCACCCCACCTCATGTCTGAGATGACTTCCCCAAAGAAACCACCCCACACAGCCTCGGGCTTTTTTCCCTAAGAAACCTCGACCAACAGCATGCTGTTTAAGATGTTTTTGGTCAAACATTTTCCTTCTGAGTGGTCGATAAGGGCCACTACACACTTCACAGAGTCTCTCAGCCCTAATTTCAAGGAATAATCATAATAATGAATATTAACAATGACAAAAGTAGTTCTTTATGAGAGTCTACCTTATAGCACAGGACAAGTTCAGAGAGGTTGAACCTGGTAGAATAATAACAGGGTTATTATGATTAACCTCGTCGGAGAGATTGGACCTTGCAGAAATCCCTTGTGGAAAGCTAGAATTTGACCCCCATTCTCCTGAGCTCAAAGTTCTTACCACAGACAGAAGATTTCCAAGAAGTAGAACAAAGTCCGGGTAACAAAGCTTGAGAACAAAATATTTTCTTCTGGAAAACAACCTCAGTGCCATTCACTACCTCACTGAACCTTTCCTGACGGCACGCCATGTGTAACACGGCAGGATGTGTAGGGTGACCTTGGCATTCTGCGTACAGCTTTTGATTAGGAATCATTTTCTACCTCAGTCGAAGCACAATAAGGTGAGTCAAGGAGCAAAGAGGTGAATACAGGGGGAACTGCACGCACGTCTAACGTGCGGCTGTGTGTGTCTGTGTGTGTGTGTCTGTACCTCTGTGTGCATGTGAGGGAGAGGCACGCAGAGAAAGAGACAGAGGGAGACAGAGGAGAAAAAAGAGGGAGGCGGGCAGAGAAGGGTAGAGAGAGAAAGACTCAGAACCTCCAGCCCTAGAGCCAAAAGCCAAGCTGTAATTAGGCTGAGCGGCCCATTGTTCTGCATTTTCCAAGCTGTCACACTCCATTTGTGTGAACAGTCAAGAGCTTCCTCCAGCTGCTGGTCCGGGGCCAGCACCACAGTGAGTGTGATCACACAGGAAAGGAAATAGCTTTACAGGACGACGGGATGTCGCTGCCCTGACCTCACCCCTTTCATACTGTGATTGTGGATGATGGTGGGTGTCTGCAAGTAACGGTGCTGTTGGATTTTCTTGTTGTATGCTTTATGTTTATTTTTTTTATGAAATGAGCATAGCTGAAGGCTTTCCAGGGTACACGTCTTTGAATCAGAAAACCTACATTTAAGTTCTCTCGATGGCTTAACGTAACCCTGAGTAACGGGCTTCCCTGGTGGTGCTGGTGGTAAACCCCCCGCCTGCCAAGGCAGGAGACATAAGAGATGCGGGTTCGATGCCTGGGTCGGGAAGAGCCCCCAGAGGAGGGCCTGGCAACCTGCTCCAGCATTCTTGCCTGGAGAATCCCATGGACAGAGGAGCCTGGAGGGCAACAGTCCATGGGGTCACAAAGAGTTGGACAGGACCGAGTGACTCAGCACACGCGACTCAGCCCTGAGCAAATAATCGTAGCAGAAGTAGTTGCCCTGTAGTTGAAGTTACACTGAAAGCAAATCAAAGCTTCTCGACCATAAATGATGGGCAAGGCCTTCTGTTAAATGCACTGTATATGTCAGCCTATTTAAGTTCCCTCCATGACGCTGGGTGATGAACACTGTTTTTATCACCATTGTCTAGAGGATATCTTAGATGGAACTAAAGGTAAAGATACGAACTCATCTAAAGTCACACAGCCAACATACCGGACACTCAGGACCCAAATCAGTCTCCATGCTCCTAACCCTTTTCTACTCTGCCACCCACTGAACACTGAGCTTCATTCGCTTACCCATAAACTTCAGCTGGTTCTCCTTTCTCCAGGGAGCTGCTGTTGGAGTTGGGGGTCTTTCTTTCCAGGAGGGTGGAGCAGGGATGAATGATACCAGGCGTTTGATTAGAAAGTATGCCTTGAAGTCCTCAAGCATCTTTGTAATACACGGAAATGTCCATACGAGACAAACAGATGTGGAGAACAGCAGATCATGCTCAATACCTGTCTCCTACACTGGGGGAATGTTCACTGCCCACCCCGAAATTTCTGCTTTTTTTCTGACACGTCCCAATCACAGTCACAGCTCACGAGCATTAGAGCCATAACTTCTAGCTGAAGGGGAGACTCTCAGTAAAGTCAGGTTGGTTGACAATATTGACGTGTACTCTCCTGGCTCAAGGAGTGATCAGATGATGGCAGACGGCGGGGGTGTAGACAGAGCTTGGGTGCATGGCCTGAGGGGTCCACAGGTGAATGTGGGGGCTCCTAGGATTGGGGAGGGGGCCACAGGTGAGAAGAGAAGGTGGAACATGCCAGGGACGGGGTTGGCTCTCCCCAAACTTCCATGTGCCAGTGAGGAATGCCAGAAAGCCCACGATGTTCTAAATACAAAGCAAGCCTTCCAGGTTGTTAGGGAGGCTTATTTGTCAAGCTTGTATAAAAAATTATATTATGGTTTGTGAGCTTGATTCGTAACTTTCGAGTATTTAGATGGGGGTCTGGGGCTTCCCAGGTGGCGCTTGTGGTAAAGAACCCGCCTGCCAAGGCAGGAGCCGTGGGGGACTCCGGTTTGATCCCTGAGTCGGGAAGATCCCCTGGAGAAGGAAATGGCAACCCGCTCCAGTATTCTTGCCTGGAGAATCCCATGGACAGCGGAACCTGGCAGGCTACAGTCCACAGGATCACGAAGAGTTGGACATGACTGAGCAAGTGAGCATGTGCACAGGAGCACACCGGGGCCTGGAGCCCCGCTCGCGGAGGGCCTGGCGCGGGCGTTGCAGCCAGCGGCCACCTCCAGGCTCACTCGGGGCTCTTTCCGCCTGTCAGACACTGGTGCACGTGGTATCTTCTGAGAAAGGCCCTCTCTGGCCGCCCTGTCCTGCACAGCCTGTCCAGTACGAGCCGGTCACGCTATCCCGGTCCTCTGTTTTACCCACAGCCCTTGCTTTATTGGCCTTCTTGTTTATGGCGCCTCCAGGCGGGAACGTCTCCTCCTCCGGAGCGAAGATCTTGTTTCACTGCTCACTGCTGTAGTCCCAGTGCCCAAAAACACAGGATCTGTGGTTCATAAATACTGGAATGAGGAAAGAATAAGGGAACATTGAAAGCAGTGGATAAACTGATAAATAAATAAACTATACGTGTGTGTATATATATATATATATATAT
>SJYV01055610.1:0-12559 GCA_006410875.1 Neotragus pygmaeus
CAGGCTTCCCTATCCTTCACTATCTTCAAGAGTTTGCTCAAATACATATTAAAATGTATACACATATACATACACATATGCTTTCACATTTTACTAAAACTTGGCATGCTCAATTTCTTGTTTCTGTGCATAATTTTTCTACATTTCCAGATTGATTGATCTTTTCCTTATGTGAAGCTAAATATTTTCCCCACATTTCTCCCTATATGTCAAAGCTGTTTTGTTTTCCTGTTGTTACTTCACAGTCAACAGTGGTGTCAGTGTGACAGTTTCTAATTTGCTATCATCTGTTACTATCTTTAGTTTGATATTCTTTACTCCCTTTTAGCTCACTAAAAATGATGCTGGATAAATAGGACCATACACCAACTATCTAGAGACAATATGGTTAGAGTTTCTAGTTTTTCTTATCTTTCATTTTTGGTGTTTGTGTTATACTGCAGCTTGCATCTCAACTTGAGAAGCAAATGTCCTTGAGGCAGACATAATTCCTTTAATCCATTCTATATCTGGTTCTTTAAAATCCATAAACAAGTTGTCATATGCATTCAACAGTATGTTTCATTCATGATTCAATAATCATAATTTTTTGAGTTGCTGTTAGTCCAATTCCAGAGTAACTTGCTTTATTGCATTTTTTTTTCTTCCAAACAGCATACGGATACCATGGGCATGGCAAGCACTAAGGTTAAATTTCATTGTTTGCACTTCTGCTTAGAGGATAATTGTGGTGTTTTCACAACTTATTGTTTTCTATATCATTTTGACTTCATCATTGCATCCTTTTAACTTCATTCTATCTTATTTCCTTTCACATTTATCAAAGACTTATCTAGTTAGCTCTCAAATCACATTCCCATTTCCCCAATTATTTCTTCCCTTTGTTTTCCAGTTTATCTATATTGCAACTACAACTCTATTCCAGGGCAAGTCTTGCAAAAGTGTACGTCCTTTCATTTTCATATCTACTACTACTTTGAGGTATGAATATCTGGAGGCAGAAATCTTATCATATTCTTCTTTATTCCTTGGTGTTTAGCATACAGTAGACACTCAGTAGAAGTTAGCTGACTGAATAAATGACTTAATGGCTTGCTTGTTTATAGGAACNGGTATGAATATCTGGAGGCAGAAATCTTATCATATTCTTCTTTATTCCTTGGTGTTTAGCATACAGTAGACACTCAGTAGAAGTTAGCTGACTGAATAAATGACTTAATGGCTTGCTTGTTTATAGGAACATCAGTAGAAATGTTTATTTGAATGAAAAACTTTCTGTAAGAAATATACATCAGAGTGGTTTCCTCCAAATTAGTCATATTTGTTAACGTTTTTATGAGAAAATGCCAGCTTGCCTTTGCTTCTTTGTTCAGAAAATGAACAAAAAATAAAAATAAAAAAACACTGCATAATCAGTTACTGTTATTATTTTAACCACAGAGACCCTGAACTAACAATGTTTATTTTTTTTTAATGGAAAACAAATGTCAAGGAAATGAACCTTATAGCATATTTTTAAAATCCCTTAATATTTTCTGATTTCAATAAAATATCAAACTGATATCCACCACAGTGTATATTCATATTTTAATCTACAATCATTAGATTGATGACTTTTGGATAGTTTCCATCTGTGTTTCCCAGTATAGATTCAATTACATGTAGTAGATAATGTTTTTAAATGTGTATTTAGTTCAGTTCAGTTCAGTCACTGTTGTGTCTGACTCTTTGTGACCTCATGAACCACAGCACGTCAGGCCTCCCTGTCCATCACCAACCCCTGGAGTTCACCCAAACCCATGTCCATCAAGTCGATGATGCCATTCAACTAGCTCATCCTCTATCGTCCCCTTCTCCTCCTGCCCCCAATCTTTCCCAGCATCAAAGTCTTTTCAAATGAGTCAGCTCTTCATATCAGGTGGCCAAAGTATTGGAGTTATGGCTTCAATTCAAAAGCAGAGACATTACTTTGCTGACTAAGGTCCATCTCTTCAAGGCTATGGTTTTTCCTGTGGTTATGTATGGATGTGAGAGTTGCACTGTGAAGAAGGCTGAGCACCAAAGAATTGATGCTTTTGAACTGTGGTGTTGGAGAAGAATCTTGAGAGTCCCTTGGACTGCAAGGAGATCCAACCAGTTCATTCTGAAGGAGATCAGCCCTGGGATTTCTTTGGACGGAATGATACTAAAGCTGAAACTTCAGTACTTTGGCCAACTCATGTGAAGAGTTGACTCATTGGAAAAGACTCTGATGCTGGGAGGGATTGGGAGCAGTAGGAGAAGGGGACTACAGAGGATGAGATGGCTGGATGGCATCATTGACTCGATGGACGTGAGTCTGAGTGAACTCTGGGAGTTGGTGATGGACAGGGAGGCCTGGTGCGCTGCAATTCATGGAGTCANAGGGATTGGGAGCAGTAGGAGAAGGGGACTACAGAGGATGAGATGGCTGGATGGCATCATTGACTCGATAGACGTGAGTCTGAGTGAACTCTGGGAGTTGGTGATGGACAGGGAGGCCTGGTGCGCTGCAATTCATGGAGTCACAAAGAATCGGACAAGACTGAGCGACTGATCTGAAACTGAACTGATCAGACAAACCTTTGTTGGCAAAGTAATGTTTCTGCTTTTTAATATGCAAACTAGGCTGGTCATAACTTTCCTTCCAAGGAGCAAGTGTCTTTTAATTTCGTGGCTGCAATCACCATCTGCAGTGATTTTGGAGCCCCCAAAAATAAAGTCTGACACTGTTTCCACTGTTTCCCCATCTATTTCCCATGAAGTGATGGGACCAAATGCCATGATCTTTGTTTTGTGAATGTTGAGCTTTAAGCCAACTTTTTCACACTCCTCTTTCACTTCATCAAGACGCTCTTTAGTTCTTTTTCATTTTCTGCCATAAGGGTAGTGTCATCTGCATATCTGAGGTTATGGGTATTTCTCCCGGCAATCTTGATTNGTGAATGTTGAGCTTTAAGCCAACTTTTTCACACTCCTCTTTCACTTCATCAAGACGCTCTTTAGTTCTTTTTCATTTTCTGCCATAAGGGTAGTGTCATCTGCATATCTGAGGTTATGGGTATTTCTCCCGGCAATCTTGATTCCAGCTTGTGCTTCTTCCAGCCCAAAGTGTCTCATGATGTACTCTGCACAGAAGTTAAATAAGCAGTGTGACAATATACAGGCTTGACATACTCCTTTTCCTATTTGGAACCAGTCTGTTGTTCCATGTCCAGTTCCAGTTGCTTCCTGATCTGCCTATAGATTTCTCAAGAGGCAAGTCAGGTGGTCCGGTATTCCCATCTCTTTCAGAATTTTCTACAGTTGATTGTGATCCACACAGTCAAAGGCTTTGGCATAATCAATAAAGCAGAAATCGATGTTTTTCTGGAACTCTCTTGCTTTTTTGATGATCCAGTGGATGTTGTCAAGTTGATCAGGTTCCTCTGCCTTTTGTAAAGTCAGCTTGAACATCTGAAAGTGCACAGTTCACATATTGCTAAAGCCTGGCTTGGAGAATTTTGAGCATTACTTTACTAGCATGTGAAATGAGTGCAATTGTGTGATAGTTAGAGCATTCTTTGGCATTGCCTATCTTTGAGACTGGAATGAAAACGGATCTTTTGCAGTCCTGTGGCCACTGATGAATTTTCCAATTTTGCTGACATATTGAGTGCAGCACTTTCACAGCATCATCTTTCAGAATTTGAAATAGCTCAACTGGAATTCCATCACCTCCACTAGCTTTGTTCATCATTATGCTTCCTAAGGCCCACTTGACTTCACATTCCAGGATATCTGGCTCTAGGTGAGTGATCATACCATCATGATTTTCTTGGTCATGAACATCTTTTTGTACAGTTCTTCTGTGTATTCTTGTCACCTCTTCTTAATATCTTCTGTTTCTCTTAGGTCCCTACCATTTCTGTCTTTTGTTGAGCCCAACTTTGCATGAAATGTTCCCTTGGCATATCTAATTTTCTTGAAGACATTTCTAGTCTTTCCCGTTCTATTGTTTTCCTCTATTTATTTGTATTAAAGGAGTTCAAAATTATTTTAATTCAAGAATATTATTAGTCAAAATGAACAAGATTTTTCTAATGTTACAGAATCAGTTGTCTTATTGATTTTAATTATATGTTGGCATTGTTTTAAATATCAGGTGCATTCCTGTAGGAAAATGATTATACGAAATACAGGATTAAGTTTACTTTTCAAATCTGGGTTTCACGAGGATTCCCTCAGGTCAGAGATTTAGATAACTTTTGCTTGAATTCTCAATTTTAAGGCTCACAAATCTGAATATTTATCACTCATGCAAATTTTACTGAGTAATAGTACTGTGAGCCGATTTTTAAAATTTAAGGGTTGCTTTGGAAGTAGGCTTTAAAAAATTCTCCAAATTATTCTCTAAAATTATACTATCACCTCTACTAAGACATCTGGAATTAAAGATTTAATTTAAAACTGTGTGATCTCTGTTATGAAAACTAAACATTAAATCAAGTCTCCCAGCTTTTCTTTCACACCAAGTTATCGTCAAAAAGTCAGGACATCATCTACATTATCATATAGCATCATGTATATTCTTTCTTAATATGTTAGGTTTCATTTTTCTCTCTAGCTGACTCTGTCCTTTTTCTGCTGTTTGAAATAATAAAATCTAAACTCCTTTGATGTAAAGATACCCACAGCTTGCATGAATCAGGTGGTAAGGCACACAGAAAGATAATCTTGGAAAGACTATCATGAAGAAAGATTTTTATACTTAGAGATCCCTAGAGACGGGATAACGGCACATCTTGCAAAGTCATACAGGGAAGTATCAAGTGTTGGTCAGGAGACTGAGGGAGCAAGAGGAAATATGGGCCTTTAGCGCAGTTTCCCTGGGAAGAAAGGAGCAGGGCAGAGAACAAGGATTTAAGATTGGCAATTTAAATGCGTTCAGTGAGGTCAGGGCTTCCCTTATAATTCAGTTGGTAAAGAATCTGTCTGCAATGCAAGAGACCCTGGTTCAATTCCAGGGTTGGGAAGATCCCCTGGAGAAGAGATGGGCTACCCAGTCCAGTATTCTTGGGCTTTCCTTGTGGATCAGCTGGTTAAGGATCTGCCTGCAGTGCGGGAGACCTGGGTTCAGTCCCTGGGTTGGGAAAATCTCCTGGAGAAGGGAAAGGCTACCTACTCCAATATTCTGGCCTGGAGAATTCCATGGACTGGTTGCAAAGAGTAGAACATGACTGAATGACTTTCATTCTCACTTTCACTTCACTCACTCAGTGAGGTCAGGGACTAGGGGTTCTCTCTAGTTCTCAGATACCTCACCATGGAGTGGTTAGGAAGGATAAATAGCAGTCCAGAGTATAAGTGTTTCAGGAAAGGCTGACAAAGGAGATGATTGGGAAATTTCAGGTCTTTATTGACTTGTATATGAAAGATGCACTTGCAAATGAATTCCTTACTATCTCTAGGAAATAGCTAACCCTAAGAGGGGCAGTTCCTTCTATGTAGTAAGGCCCCAAGAGGTCAAAATACTAAATATAGAAACTAGAGAACATGGTTACATAGTTAACATATATTTTCTTAATCTACTAGAAGCATTTAAATATTTTTTCTAAAGCATCACATATATCTATTCTATAGTAAAATAGTCCAAACCAATTATATTGTACACAATTATCAGTCCTTTTTAATTTTTAAAATTTATTTTAGTAAATATTGATAACCTCTCTGAAAGTTCTATGTGAAGATTCTGAGACAGGCTTGGGGCATTGGACCTGAGGCCCTTTACTTCAGTGCTTATACCTACATAGACTTTTCCTTGAGCAAGAAAATATAATAAAATTATTAGGGACTAACAATAACTGTGGGGTATGCACAGCAGGGCAGATTGTGAACAAAAATACCTGAAATCAAACTGACACTTCTAAAGACCCAGGAGCAAAATCATAATATTGTAAACAAGAGCAAGGTATTGCTCTTGCCCCTGGAAACACTATCTTAGTTGTCCCTCTTTCCTGACCCCCGTATACACCCCTACCCTTACTTCATATAAGGAACCAGCTTAATTCTTATTGGTTAAGGAAGCCAAAGAACCCTGAATCGTAACAGTTCTACCCTCTCACTACCAGATTACAATGAAATCAAGTTTATCTCTTGCATTGCAGGTAGATTCTTTACCAGCTGAGCCACAAGGGAAGCTCAAGAATAGTGGTGTGAGTAGCCTATCTCTTCTCCAGAGGATCTTCACAACCCAGGAATCGAACTGGGGTCTCCTGCATTACAAGTGGATTCTTTACCAACTGAGCTATCAGGGAATCACTTATATTAGATAAGAGAAAATACATATACTGGTCTCTGCTCCCAGTTCATGGCATAAGGCTCCTTTTGTGATTTCCTGGGTGATAGGAATAAGTTTCATTTAAGGAAGTGACTCTGGGTGGGCTCTTGAATGGTTTCTGGATGAGGATTTGTCCCTGGAAAAGAAAGCTATAATTAAAGGCTATTTTTTTTAGCCCTGCCTTCACACCATAGCATTTCCTCTGCTGATTAGTGATTCATGCTTTCCAGGTGGTGCTAGTGGTAGAGAATCTGCCTGCCAATGCAGGAGATGAAGGAGATGCAGGTGTCCAATCACCGGGTTGGGAAGATCACCTGGGGAAGAAAATGGCAACCCACTTCAGTATTCTTGCCCGGGAAAACACATGGACAGAGAAGCCTGGCAAGTTACAGTCCATGGGGTCGCAAAAGAGTCAGAAACAACAGAGATAATGTCTATTGTATCCTATTCTGAAGGAAACAAAAAAAAAAAAAAAAAGGTAATCTTAACATAATCTAAAATTTAAATGTATGTATTAAATACAAACACTGTTGTTAGTCACTCAGTCGTGTTTGACTCTTTGTGAGCCCATGGACTGCAGCACACCAGGCTCCCTGTCCTTCACTATCTCCTGGAGCTTGCTCAAACTCATGTTCATTGAGTAAGTTATTCAATCCATCGATCTCATCCTCTGTCATCCCCCCTTCTGCTGCCTTCAATTTTTCTCAGCTTCAGGGACTTTTTTAATGAGCTGGATCTTCCCATCATGTAGCAAAAGTATTGGAGCTTCAGATTAGGCATCAGTCTCTCCACTGAATATTTAGGACTGATTTCCTTTAGGACTGACAGATTTGATCTCCCTGCAGTCCAAAGGCTTCTCAAGAGTCTTTTCCAACACCACAGTTCAAAAGCATCAGTTCTTCAGTGCTCATATTTCTTTTTGGTCCAACTTTCACATCCACACATGACTATTGGAAAAATCATAGTTTTGACTACATCAACCTTTGTCAGGAAAATAATGTTTCTGCTTTTTAATATGCTGTCTAGGTTTGTCATAGCTTTTCTTCCAAAGAGCAAGTGTCTTTTAATTTCATGACTGCAGTCACCATCTTCAGTGATTTGGGAGCCCAAGAGAGTAAAGCCTCTCACTGTGTCCATTTTTTTCTCTGTCAATTTGCCAGAAAGTCATGGGCCTGGATGCCATAATCTTAGTTTTCTGAATGCTGAATTTTAAGCCAGATTTTTCACTCTCCTCTTTCACTTTTTATCAAGAGGCTCTTTAGTTCCTCCTCACTTTTGCCATAAGAGTGGTGTCATCTGCATATCTGAAGTTATTGATATTTCACACAGCAATCTTGATTCCAGCTTGTGCTTCTTCCAACCCAGCATTTCTCTCATGATGTACTCTGCATAGAAGTTAAATACGCAGGGTGAAAATATACAGCCTTGTTGTACCTCCTTTCCCAGTTTGGGAATAGTGCATTGTTCCATGTTCAGTTCTATCTCTTGCCTCTTGACTTACATACATGTTTCTCAGGAGGCAGGTAAGCTTGTCTGATATTCCATCTCTTTCAGAATTTTCCACAGTTTCTTGTTATCCACACAGTTAAATGCTTCAGTGTAGTAAATAAAGCAGAAGTAGTTATTTTTCAGGAATTCTCTTGCATTTTCTATGATCTAATGGATGTTGGTAATGTTGATCTCTGGTTCCCCTGTCTTTTCTATATCCAGCTTGAACATCTGGAAATTCTTAGTTCATGTACTGTTGAAGCCATGCTTGGCAAATTTTGAGCACTACTTTGCTGGCATGTGAAATGAATGCATTTGTGTAGTAGTTTGAACACTCTTTGGCATTACCTTTCTTTGGAATTGGAATGAAAACTGACCTTTTCCAGTCCTGTGGCCACTGATGAGTTTTCCAAGTTTGCTGTTGTATTGAGTGAAGCACTTAAACAGCATCACTTTTAGGATTTGAAGCAGCTCAATCGGAATTCTATCTGTACTTGCTTTGGTTGTAGTGATGCTTCCTAAGGCCCACTTGACTGCATTCCAAGATATCTGGCTCTATGTGAGTGATCACACCCTCAAGTTTATCTGGGTCATTAAGATCTTTTTTGTATAGTTATTCTGTGTATCCAATATTCCTAGAAATAAGCAGTCAATATACCTCCTTTCAATAGGGGAAACATTTCTCTAGTGAAGTTAAATTTTGACCTTGTACTAGTAAAGTTCCTAACATTCTGATGAACAATAGAAATAATTATAATATGAAATATTAACTTATCTTGCACCTGAAATAATAGTTATGATAGCTGTTCCTCTAAATCAGGTTGTACTCATTATATTCCCTTTATGGAGGGGATATCATCCATTAATTCTCTGGTACAATTTCCATGAATATTTAATAAGAAACAGAATATTTTGATAAATATTTTAAATAAAACTGCCACTTTAATTATACCAGCATTTTCTACCTTCTGGATAATTTGAAAAAAAAAAGTCATTATACAGACTGAGGATAGTTTCTACATAACTCCCAAGCCCTTTCTATTAATGTAATTCTCACAGATTTAATCTTTTAAATGTTTACAATTTCGTCTCCATCATTGTATATCAATAATATTTGATGTACATCAATAATATTTGATGTCTCAGTTTTAGTTTTCAGCTTAAAAATGATTTTTCAATTGAAAAACCAATTTGACTAGTAAATGTGTTATACAAATAAAGGGTTATGGACTAAGAGGTTAAGAATCCTTAACTCTGTAGGAATGGAAAAAAAAGTGACTTGAGAATTAAAATTTAATATTTGACAATTTAAATATCTATAAGCAAACAAATGAAAGGTGAAGATATGATGGGCTTCTTAGACAATATACTACTCTGATAATTATGTACAAGGTGTAAAACTTACAGAAGTTTTCTGTAAATCATGTTACTGAAAACTCCTCTGTTGTTCAATCACTCAGTCATGTCCAACTCTTTGCAACCCCGTGAACTGCAGCATGTCAGGCTTCCTTGTCCTCCACCATCTCCTGGAGCTTGCTCAAACTCATGTCCACTTAGTCAATGATGCATCTAAGTATCTAATCCTCTGTCATCCCCTTCTCTTCCCACTTCAATCTTACGCAGCATCAGGGTGTTTTCCAACTTGTTGGCTCTTTGCATCAGGTGGACAAAGTGTTGGAGCTTCTGCTTCAGCAGCAGTCCCTCCAATGAATATTTAGAATTTATTTTTTTTAGGATATACTGGTTTGATCTCTTTGTAGTCCAAGGGATTCTCAAAAGTCTTCTCCAAAAACACAGTTGAAAGCATCAATTCATCACCACTCAGCCTTCTTTATGGTCCAACTCTCACATCCATACTTCACTACTAGAAAAACCATAGGTTTGACTAGATGGACTTTTGTCAGGAAAGTAATGTCTGCTTTTTACTATGATGTCAAGGTTGGCCATTGCTTTTCTTCGAAGGAGCAAAAATCTTTCAATTTCATGGCTGCAGTCAGCATCTGCAGTGATTTTGAAGCCCAAGAAAATAAAATCTGTCACTGTTTCCATTGTTTCCTCATCTATTTGTTATGAAATGACGGGACCAGATGCCATCATCTTAGTTTTTTGAATACTGAATTCTAAGATAGCTTTTTCACTCTCCTTTTTCACATTTATCAAGAGGCTGTTTAGCTCCTCTTTACTTTTTGACATAAGGGTGGTGTTATCTGCCTATCTGAGGTTACTGATAGTTCTCCCTGTAGTCTTGATCCCATCTTATGCTTCATCCAGTTTGGTATTTTAGAGACTGCTCTAAAATAAGCAAGATCTGGTCACTTTTGTTATTCCTTCTATAGAATTATAAAGTGAAATAACTGATTTACAGAATCAAAACTAACTTCATATATGTGAAACTTAATTTTGGGAAAAGTCTTCCAGTATGATGAATCAAATGACTCCATGTGTCACTTGTGTCTTCATTCACTATGGTAATAGAGGCAGGATATGAGGTTACAGTGGATCAGAAGTTTTATAGATAATTTGTTTTTTTTTTNGGCATGCCAGGCTTCCCCACCCTTCACTATCTCCTAGAGTTTGTTCAGACTCATGTCCATTGAGGCAGTGATGCCATCCAACAATCTCATCCTCTGCCATCCCTTTCTCCTCCTGCTCTCAATCTTTCCCAGTATCAGAATCTTTTCCAATGAGTCAGCTCTTCACATCAGCTGGCCAGAGTATTGCAGCTGCAGCTTCAGCATCTGTATTCCCAATCAATATTAAGGGTTGATTTGCTTTAGGACTGACTGATTGGATCTCCTTGCAGTCCAATAGATTCTCAAGAGTCTTCTCCAGCAACACAATTCAAAAGCATCAATTCTTCAGCACTCAGCCTTCTTTATGGATCCAACTCTCACATCCATACATGACTACTAGAAAAACCATAGCTTTGACTATATGGAATTTGTCAGCAAAGTGATGTCTCTGCTTTTTAATATGCTGTCAAGGTTTGTCATAGCTTCTCTCTCAAAGAGCAGGTGTCTTAATTTCATGGCTGCAATCACCATCTGCAGTTATTTTGGAGCTCAAGTAAACAAAATCTGTCACTGTTTCCACTTTCCCCCCATCTATTTGCTATGAACTGATGGGACAGGATGCCATGATCTTAGTTTTTTGAATGTTGGGTTTTAAGCCAGCTTGTTCACTCTCCTCTTTCATCTTAATCGAAAGGCTCTTTAGTTTCTCTTCACTATCTGCCATTAGAGTGGTGTCATCTGCATATCTGAGATTATTGATATTTCTCCCAGCAGTNACAGGATGCCATGATCTTAGTTTTTTGAATGTTGGGTTTTAAGCCAGCTTGTTCACTCTCCTCTTTCATCTTAATCGAAAGGCTCTTTAGTTTCTCTTCACTATCTGCCATTAGAGTGGTGTCATCTGCATATCTGAGATTATTGATATTTCTCCCAGCAGTCTGGATTCCAACTTGTTCTTCATCCAGCATGACATTTCACATGATGTCCTCTGCATAGAAGTTACATGAGCAGGGTGACAGTATATAGCCTTGACATACCCCTTTCCCAATTTTGAACCAGTCCATTTTACCATGTTCAGTTCTGATTATTGCTTCTTGATCGCATACAGGTTTCTGAGGAGGCAGTTAAGGTGGTCTGGAATTCCCATCTCTAAAATTTTCCACAGTTTGTTGTGATCCACATAGTCAAAGGCTTTAGCATAGTCAATGAAGCAGAAGTAGGTTTTTTTCTTTTCTTTTCTTTCCTAGAATTGCCTTGCTTTTTCTATGATCTAATGGATGTTGGCAGTTTGATCTCTGGTTCCTCTGCCTTTTCTAGATCTAACCTTTACATCTGGAAGTTCTCAGTTCACCTACTGTTGAAGCCTAGCTTGAAGGATTTTGAGGATGACCTTGCTAGCATGTGAAATGAGTGCAATTGTGAAGTAGTTTGAACATTCTTTGGCATTGCCCTTCTCTGGGATTGGAGTGAAAACTGACTTTTTCCAGTTCTGTGGCCATTGCTGAGTTTCCAAATTTGCTGGCATATTGAGTGCAGCACTTTAGCAGCAGCATCCTTTAAGATTTTAAGTAGATCAGCTGGAATTCCATCACCTCCACTAACTGTTNTCTCTGGGATTGGAGTGAAAACTGACTTTTTCCAGTTCTGTGGCCATTGCTGAGTTTCCAAATTTGCTGGCATATTGAGTGCAGCACTTTAGCAGCAGCATCCTTTAAGATTTTAAGTAGATCAGCTGGAATTCCATCACCTCCACTAACTGTTCATAGTAATTCTTTCTAATTCCCACTTGACTTCACACTACAGCATGTCTGTCTCCAGATGATTGACCACATCAGTATGGTGATCTGGGTCATTAAGACTTTTTTGTATAGCTCTTCTGTGTATTCTTGCTACTTGTTAATCTCTTCGGCTTGTTAGATTCTTGCCCTTTCTTTCCTTTATTGTGTCCATCTTTGAATGAAATGTTCCCTTGTTATCTCTTTATTTTCCTGAAGAAACCTCCAGTCTTCCACATTCTATTGTTTCCGCTTATTTCTTTGCATTGTTCACTTAAGAAGGCTTTCTTATCTATCCTTGCTATTCTCTGGAACTCTGCATTCAGTTGAGTATATCTTTCCTTTTCTTCTTTGCCTTTCACTTCTCTTCTTTTCTCAGCAAAATGGCTGTCTGGGGAGGCCTTAAAAATAGCTGTGAAAAGAAGAGAGGCATAAAGCAAAGGAGA
>SJYV01055618.1:7261-23128 GCA_006410875.1 Neotragus pygmaeus
AAAAAAAAAAAAAAAAATGGAGAATGCATTTTATGATGAATCCTTCTATTCTATAGGTAATCACAGATGATGAAATAATTGAATTTATCTGATTATTAATGTACATATTTCATCAATATTAAAACAAAAAATAAAAGTAGAATTGTTATATGTTTTTTTTTATGTAATAAGAATTATAGCCAAAAAAAAGGAAGGAAGACGTTTATATCAGAGACCTGAATCATGAATAATTATTACAAATTAATACCAACTTAACCTTTTAGAAACCAAGCCAAGAAGAGAAGCATATTGAGTCCCATGATTCTTTGTATCTACCAAGTGGAAAAAAAATCTAAGTTCATCCAGTCAAAGGAGTTTTTTCCCTTTATTGTGGCATTTGTGTGCTTTGTTTTTAATAATAAAAAACACTTAATAGGTACTTATTCTAATTATTTGCAAAAAGGATAGTGATCATCTATTTTATAAAAGCTTTAGAAGTTTTCACTCATTAAGAGAACTAGCTGAACTCCTGTGAGGTCTGGTTTTGTGAGGTGTTTGGATGGATGGGGAGCAGTAGAGTCCAGGTGTGTGGCGTTCTGCTGATGTGACTTGGTAGCAGGGTAGGACCTGGGGAGGCAGAAGAGGAAGTGATGAGCTCCATCCAGTCTTCTGTGTAGACAAGGCTTCAGATGTTTTATGATTTGAGGGTGCACATGAGCTGGAGTCATTCAATAGTCTTGTTGGAAAAAGCAAGTCTCTGGTACATTCAAAGAAGGGTTGTTCCAGAAGGAACATGTGATTAAGATTTATACTTAGGGAAGGACTACTTCCCATCCACACAGAAGTGNATTTGAGGGTGCACATGAGCTGGAGTCATTCAATAGTCTTGTTGGAAAAAGCAAGTCTCTGGTACATTCAAAGAAGGGTTGTTCCAGAAGGAACATGTGATTAAGATTTATACTTAGGGAAGGACTACTTCCCATCCACACAGAAGTGGAGAGAAGGGAACCTCCTGAAACTTTTTAAATGAAGAAGCAGTACAGGATTTTCTCAATGTTTCATCTGAAGAGTCTGAAAACTTTGGCCCCATCTCAGTGGAATATTGGGATTTTTGGTAATCTAGTAGGCTGCAGCAATGTTAGACTGTAAATTCAATCCAGATACCCCCGCCTCCACACCACAAATAACCACATGTGGTGGCTAGTTGATTAGATTTTCTATGTTCTCTCTCTCTAGGTGGTGGGTCTGTGCCATAAATAATAACACTGCTGTTTTCCCTAAATAGTAACCAATAGTATATCTTATGGAGAAGGCAATGATAACCCACTCCAGTACTCTTGCCTGGAAAATCCCATGGATGGAGGAGCCTGATAGGCTGAGGTCCATGGGGTCGCTAAAGTCAGACACAACTGACCGACTTCACTTTAACTTTTTATTTCATGCATTGGAGAAGGAAATGCTAACCCACTCCAGTGATCTTGCCTGGAGAATCTCAGGGACAGGGGAGCCTCGTGGGCTACCGTCTATGGGGTTGCACAGAGTCAGACACGACTGAAGTGACTTAGCAGCAGCAGCAGTATATCTTAAGGTTACTGCTGGAACCACCAGAAAGGATACCTGACATTTGTTCTGTAAGTTCACTTGTCTGACAGCTGTGGCCAGAAGGCATAAACCTGCTTCTTCTTTGTGCTCTGAAGGACTACTGAAGTCCTGAGGTTTTGTTTCAGATCCTGCTGCCTAGTTGCCTCTAGAAGCTTAGGCTGACATTTTCATCTTAATGATGAATATACAGCTGATTATAATGGGTTTATTGAGCACAGTTTTACAAAATGAGCATAGCAATAGTCACAGAGCAGTGCATGAAACCTGGATGGTGTTTGATAGCCTTTCTCTGCTGCTGCTGCTGCTAAGTCGCTTCAGTCGTGTCCAACCCTGTGAGATCCCATATACAGCAGCCCACCAGGTTCCTCTGGCCCTGGGATTCTCCAGGCAAAAATACTGGAGTGGATTGCTATTTCCTTCTCCAGTGCATGAAAGTGAAAAGTGAAAGTGAAGTCGCTCAGTTGTGTCCGACTCTTAGCGACCCCATGGACTTCAGCCTACCAGGCTCTTCCGCCCATGGGATTTTCCAGGCAAGAGTACTGGAGTGGGTTGCCATTGCCTTCTCTGTGCCTTTCTCTTTCTTTTTTGTTTGTTTTTAAACTTTTTATTTTGTATTGGGGTATAGCCAATTAACAAACAACATTGTGATGACTTCAGGTGAACAATGAAGGAACTCAGTTATACATATACATGTATCCATTCTACCCCAAGCCCCTCTCCCATCCAGGCTGCACTTAACATTCCATATGCTACTCAGTAGATACTTGTTAGTTATCCATTTTAAATACATCACTGTGTACACGTCCATCTGAAGCCCCCTATATTTCTCATTCTTCCCCCGGCAACCATAAGTTCGTTCTCTAAGTACACGAGTCTATTTCTGTTTTGTAAGTTCGCTTGTACAATTTCCTATTAAATTCCACATATAAAGGATTTCATATGATATTTCTCCCTCTTTGTCTGACTTCATTCATGTGACACTCTATAGGTCCATCCATGTTGCTGCAAATGGCATTAGTTCATTCTTTTTAATGGTCTGGTCCACTCTGCATTTAGCAGTGCCTGAATGATGAAGTTACTTGCAAATTCTGTTTGAAAGGCTGCTGTCATCAACTAGCAATGTCTGCCACAGGCTTTGGTAGCAGTGGGTTAGCACGTTGTTCAGGTGTATTCAGACCATGGATCCTTAAGTCTGCTGTTTTAAGGTGTTCTCATACAAGATTCCCAGGAACTTTGTTTAACCTCTGGTGCTTAATAAGATGTGTGGTAATGCCAAAGACTGTCAGTTATTAGTTGAGTTAGATCTGGGAGTTTTCTGAATATAAGCAACAAAGTCTGGATAAAAATGCATGTATTCACACATGGGCATCCTTAACCCTGATTATTCTCCCTCAGAGACACTGCAGCTGTGAATAAAAGCCCAGCCTTGGGAATAAGGGGCTTCCAAAGAGTCGGACATGATGGAGAGACTGAACTGAACTGAACTAGGTGGCGCTGGTGGTTAAGANCTGTGGCCACTGCTGAGTTCTCCAAATTTGCTGGCATATTGAGTGCAGCACTTTCACAGCATCACCTTTTAGGATTTGAAATAGTTCAACTGGAATTCCATCACCTCCTTTCAATTAAAGAAACAAAACCTACCACATTCTATTATTACAGACTTTTAGAAACAAGATAAACAATGAAATATTTCTCTTCATTAAGCTTGAGAAATCAAAGTAATAACCTCTACAGGCTTCCCCCTGCCCCCAGTACCTCTGTGCTATTTTTCCAGAAGAAGTCTCACCGGATAGGTGTAGTGGGTCCTTCTGGTCCCTCTGTCTCATAAGGGAGAACATGATCCCATTTAAATTCCAGACGCCAGTTGAAAGCTCCCCTCACAATAGGAGAGGGCTGGTATTCCAGGGTCATGTAATCAATGACATCTATCAGAGGACACACCACCATTTTGGGGTCCTTGGCAATGGCATTCAGCAAGGGCTCCAGCCAGACTTTGTTCACCTCACAGTGGCTATCCAGGAATACTAGAACGTCCCCTGGGGAGGCAAAAACAGGCGAATGTTAGCCCATGTGTAGGAAACACACGACAACACGAATCAAGGTTCAGTGCAACAAGTATTTATCCAACATTTAGTATGAAAGTAAAAGTGAAGTTGCTCAGTTGTGTCCAACTGTTCGCAACCCCATAGACGGTAGCCCACCAGGTTCCTCTGTCCATGGGATTTCCCAGGCAAGAATACTGGAGTGGGGTGCCATTTCCCTCTCCAGGGGATCTTCCCAACCCAGGGATTGAACCTGGGTCTCCCACATTGTAGGCAGACGCTTTACCGTCTGAGCCACCAGAGAAGTTTGACTATTAAGGTGCTTTCAGTTTCCCTTGGAGGAAGCAAGAAACGTATATTTGATATTGTATCAAAAATGCANTTCCCAACCCAGGGATTGAACCTGGGTCTCCCACATTGTAGGCAGACGCTTTACCGTCTGAGCCACCAGAGAAGTTTGACTATTAAGGTGCTTTCAGTTTCCCTTGGAGGAAGCAAGAAACGTATATTTGATATTGTATCAAAAATGCAGGACAGTGTGTGCCATAGATATTCAGAAGGAGCTGGTGACTGTGGGTTACGGCCGCAATCCCTAATCTCTTTTGGCACCAGGGATCAGTTTTGTAGATTTGGGGAAGACAATGTTTCCATAGACAAAGGGTGGGGTGAGGATGGTTTCAGGACGATTCTCGTAAGGAACATACAACCTGGATCCCTCGCATGCACAGTTAACAGTTCTTGCTTCTGTGAGAATCTAATACAGCCACTGATCTGACAGGAGGAGAAGCCCAGCGATGGGGTGCAGTTGTAAATGCAGATGAAGCTTTGCACACTTGCCCACCTCCTGCCAAGCAGCCCTGTTCCTGACAGGCTATGGACCGCTACCTGTCCATGGCCCAGGGGTTGGGAACCCCTGATCTGTTTGCTCTCTCACCCAAACGCATTGCCTGTGCAAACCCTGCCATCAGAAGAGAGACTAACATGGATGCAGATGTGCTTGGTTCCGCAGCCCTTCTTCCACCCTTTTGATTCCCTGGTGAGAAGCCAACATCAGTTCATTTCTCTTCCCCCCAGGATGGTTCTCGTTTTGCCATACAGATGTCTGAGGATGTGCTGAGCCCCCCAACACAGGAAATAATTCATATCAAGTTCCTCTCACCAGGCTTTAGCAAGCAGCTTTATCCAAAAATCCTAATTCTGACAACGTGACTGAAGGTAGCTGAGTTCTCTTCAGTTCAGTTCAGTCACTCAGTTGTGTCCGACTCTTTGTGACCCCATGAATTGCAGCACGCCAGGCCTNCCCCTGGAGAAGGAAATGGCAACCCACTCCAGTATTCTTGCCTGGAGAATCCCATGGATAGAGGAGACTTGCGGGCAGCAGTCCATAGGGTCACAAAGTGTTGGGCGTGACTGAAATGACTTAGTACATAGGTACAGACGTGGGAATAAAACAGAGTTGGGTCTGACACGTATCTGCTATACCACTTGGGTAGGCTAATTTACTTAATCTTGGGCAGTGAGTGTTCTTAATCCCTCAGTTTCTGGGGTTCTTATGAGAATTTCTTGAGTTTGATGCTTATAAAGTACTTGCGTGCCACTGCCAAGGACACCAGACCTTGAACAAGAAGAAATAAGAAAATATTAACAACTAGTGATGTGATCCCTCACCTAGAACCAGACATCCTGGAGTGTGAAATCAAATGGGTCTTAGGAAGCATCACTACAAACAAAGTTAGTGCTGGTGATCGAATTCCAGCTGAGCTATTTCAAATCCTAAAAGATGCTGTTAGTTTGCTGCAGACTCAATATGCCAGCAAATTTGGAAAACTCAGCAGTTGCCAGAGGACTGGAAAAGTCCGTTTTAATTCCAATCTCAAAGGCAATGCCAGAGAATGTTCAAATTACTGCACAATTACACTCATTTCTATGCTAGTAAGGTAGTGTTCAAAACCCTTCAAGGTAGGCTTCAACAGTATATGAACCAAGAACTAGCCAGATATGCAAGCTGGATTTAGAAAAGGCAGAGGAACCAGAGATCAAATTGCCACCATCCGTTGGATCATAGATAAGCAAAGGAATTCCAGCAAAGCATCTATTTCTGCTTCATTAACTACATGGAAGCCTTTGGCTGTGTGGGTCACAACAACTGAAAAATTCTTGAAGAGATGGGAATACCAGACCACCATACCTGCCTCCTGAGAAACCTGCATGCAAGACAAGAAGCAACAGTGAGAACTGGACGTGGAACAACAGGCTGGTTCAAAATTGGGAAAGGAATACTTCAAATCTGTACGTTGTCACCCTGCTTATTTAACTTATATGCAGAGTACATCATGCGAAATGCCAGGCTGGATGAATCACAAGCTGGAATCAAAATTGCTGGGAGAAATATCAACAACCTCAGATACGCAGATGGTACCACTCTAGTGGCAGAAAGCAAAGAACTAAAGAATCTGTTGATGAAGGTGAAAGAGGAGTGTGAAAAAATCTGGTTTAAAACTCAGCATTCAAAAAACTAGATCATGGCATCCAATCCCATCCGATGATGGCAAATATATGGGGAAAAAGTAGAAACAGTGACAGACTTTATTTTCTTGGGCTCTAAAATCACTGTAGATGTTAACCACAGTCATGAAATTAAAAGATACTTGCCCTTGAAAGAAAAACTGAAAAACCTAGACAGCATATTACAAAGCAGAGATATCACTTTGCTGACGGTGGTCTGTATAGTCAAAGGTATGGTTTGTCCAATAGTCACGTATGGATGTGAAAGTTGGACCATAAAGGAGGTCGAGCGTGGAAGAATTGATGCTTTTGAACTTTGGTCCTGGAGGAGACTCTTGAGAGTCCCTTGGACAGCAAGGAGATCAAACCAGTCAATCGTAAGGGAAATCAGTCCTGAATATTCATTGGAAGGACTGATGCTGAAACTGAAATTCCAATACTTTGGCTACCTGATCTGAAGAGCCAACACATTGGATAAGACTCTTAAGCTTAAAGACTCTTAAAGACTCTTAAGTGAAAGACTGAGGGCAGGAGGAGAAGGGAACAACAGATGATAAAATATTTAGATAGTATTACCAACTCAGTGGACATGAATTTGAGCAAACTCTGGGAGACAGTGGACAGGGAAGCCTGGCATGCTGTAGTTCATTTGGTCGCAAAGAGTCAGACATGACTTAGGGACTGAACAACAACTACTAGCAGGTCTCACGGAGCATGAATGATAACCTGCAGGAAGGCTGTCAGCCCAGGGTCCTTGCATGCAATTCCCTGGCCTCCCCCTGCCAGGGAAGTTCTGCTGGCCTTGTGGGGTTTGTTCCAAGTGTCCTTAGGGTTGTGGAAAATGTAACTGTCAGTCACACGAAATGTAGAGTTACATGTGTCTGGGACTGCTGAGTGAGGCCATGTCTGTTACATATCTGCTTCAGGATAGTGAGCTCAGTGTTTGTGGGAAAAAGGATATTACATTGGGCCACATAATACCAGAGCCTTGACATCCCCTCTTCCCCTGTATGAGTTAATTGCCTTTGCAAACCCTCCCATTCACTCATCCTGGCATCCTGCTCAGCCCTAAGTGGGGTTTGAAAGAAAGAGGATGGCTTTTCACAGGTGTGTGTTCCCTCTGGCCCATTGTAACTCTTGGGCATGAGGTGAGGTAGGTGGTGGGATGCTTGATTCCCTGGTGTTCGAGGCTGAGATGACACCTGGTTTCTAAAGACCCTGCCCACCATCCCTGCTGGAGACAATCAGTTGCAGCTTTGACCTCTCGACAGGGAAGCAGGTGAGGGAGGCCTTGCTGAAGAGTCCGTTCCTGGACTCTCCCTGGGTGAACAGTCATGTCTGCTTCCTGCTCAGAAGCCTTTCCACATTTGCTGTGGAAATGGGAGCCTGGTTGTAGTGAGTTTTCTGTGCTCTCTGGAGCTGCAGCCTTGGCATCCTCCTGACAGGGTGATGGCCCCGGAATTCACCTGTGTCATCCCTGTGAGCAACCTGCTTCCAGACTGAGTTTTGGGATTGGATTGGGATGCCTGCCGGGGTGCAGAAAAGGCCTGAACAGAGATCCCAGCCTCTCGTATTTGGAGCATGAGCTCGGTCTGTGTTTGTGTTGCTCTTATAAGGGCAAAGTTATAGGAAGCTAAAATAAAGTTATTCAACTTAATGAAAACAGAGAGCAGTGTTGAAGCTGGAATGAGAACACAGGCACACAATTGGATGACCAAAGGCAAAGCACCACTGAATCACTTTCAGCTCTTTGCCTGAACAAAGTACAAAGGGGAAATGTTTGATCATGTTCAGGTTCAGAGAAGGTTTTTCCTTTAAGTCAGTGTCACAGGTGGGGCTCTAATAGTTATGGTTCCTTGTCAGACACCCCCAGGTGGAAAGAGCCCCAGGATCCAGTGGATGGTCAACTGGCCTCCAGCCCAAGCTGTCTTCCCCCAGCCAGGGGTTCCCACCCTCACTGAGCTCCAGTGTCTCACAGTAGGAAGCCTGTTCCTTCTTTGCCGGTAGAACTGAGGACACTAAGCATAAGAGGAGGTTCTGTGTCTTTGCCCCCTTGTACCCCAGTGCCACTGCCCCCCCACCCCCACCCCACAGTGCCCATGTGCACGTTGCTACTGACTACGCTGTCACCGAGACAGATGTTCAGATGTTAGGCTAAGGAGTCAGGCCCTGAAAATAATTTGGAGTTCTCCCCCTTAACTTTTTTCCCTTTCATTTTATAAAATCTCCATAGCTGCCTGCAAGATAAGTAATCTTAACTTCTAAACACCCAGGTTTTACTAACAGCTCTTCTCAGGAGATGCACAGGTAACAAGATGATGTCAGTATTTCCTGCTGATAAAACACAAGTTAACACTCATCCCAGACAGAGGTCACANCCCCACAGTGCCCATGTGCACGTTGCTACTGACTACGCTGTCACCGAGACAGATGTTCAGATGTTAGGCTAAGGAGTCAGGCCCTGAAAATAATTTGGAGTTCTCCCCCTTAACTTTTTTCCCTTTCATTTTATAAAATCTCCATAGCTGCCTGCAAGATAAGTAATCTTAACTTCTAAACACCCAGGTTTTACTAACAGCTCTTCTCAGGAGATGCACAGGTAACAAGATGATGTCAGTATTTCCTGCTGATAAAACACAAGTTAACACTCATCCCAGACAGAGGTCACAATGTCATAATCTGCCACTGACAACAGCAAGTTACAGCCTTGTTCACAGTGGAGAATGAGAACCATAAGGGATCCTCCCTGCCCTGCAGCCCACCTGTTCCCTGATGGGCAGGAGCCTGACCCTGGTGCTCGTGGTCAGTGTGCTCTTAGAGAAGATGGCAGGAAACGAACGACCAGTCATATGACAGCAGACCCCAAACCCACATGAAGCCACTCAAAAGAGAATGGACACTAAGGCCACTGTCAGATTCTAAAAAGGTGATGTGACTGTCACATGCCACAGTGACCTCCAAACACCAGGACAGGTATCCAGCAGGGCAGTTATAAAAACATCCATCAGGTTCCTGGAATGGAAGTCAAGACCATTCAAAGGCTCCTCGTCTGCTGGGTCCTGAGCACACAAGGGCAGTGCAGTGCCGGGTGCTCTGTGACCTGCACAGAGGCTCCTGGTACAGGTGCAGGGGGAGGCCCAGGACGGGAGAGGCAGCAGACTGTCCACTCCCTTACTCGTCTCACCCTGTCCTGGGTCTGGCTCTGGTGCAGGGTGGGGGATATACTGACTCTATCCCAGCCCTCAGGTTACTCATCTGAGCTGGAGACGGCCTACAGATAGCTCACCTAAATTCAGTGTGGTGAGTACTCTAATGAATTAAATTTTGGAATGCCACTGACTCATAAATTAGTGAATAATTACTCAGGAAAAAGAATGAAATACTGCCATTTTCAGCAACATGATGGAAAGAATATTTTTCTTAGTAAAGTAATTCATAGAAAAACAAATATGATATGTCATAACTTATACGTGGAATCTAAAAAGTAAAAGACCATATACAAAACAGAAATAGACTCATACAGAAAACAAACTTATGGTTACCAAAGGGGACTGGGAGGGAGGAACAAATTAGGAATATGGGATTAACGGATAAACACTACCATGTAAAACAGATAAGCAACAAGGATTGGCTGTAAAGCATGGAATTTTATTCAGTATCTTGTAATAACCTATAATGGAATATAATCAGAAAAAATAAAAGTGACTCACTGTACTATGCCGGGGTCCAGCCCTGGTGGATCAAGGGTAATTTGAAGGGGAGATGGAGTAGGCATCCTAGGAAAGAATTTATTTAATTACAGATATAAAGAGAGATTAGAAAAGTATAATGTAGTAGGAGTACCCACGCTCCAGATGAGAATTCAGCCAAAAAAACGGAGAACAAGAAAGAAACGATAAGGGGAAATCAGTCTTTCCATAAACTGATTCGTTTTCTTTATTTTTCAGGTTTGCTTATATACCTTTTTTTACACATAGAGACAAATGGAAATTTTAAAGTCACGCACGGGTCAGCAGACCTAACCCTTGTCAAAATCAGGTGCTTCATATAAAATTATACAAAGGTCTTAGGGGTTTTATGTCATCTTCTGGCCATGAGGCCTGCTGACATTTTATGGCCCTTTCTGTCAGTCAACCAGAAAACTTATTTTTTCCAGGGGTGATTTTTTCTTAAACCAGGTGCCACCCTCCAAAGGTACCATATAAAGTTGCATTCCTATAGGGTGAGGGTGCAGGGGGTTATAATCAAGAAAGGAATTTACTTAGCCTAAGGTTTAACATGATTAATCTTAAAGGTTAATACTTATTTCTCCTATATGCTAATTATGTTCATTATAAGGGCAGGGAATATGGAGATTTAGCTGCAAATATTGGCTCAACAAATGAAAAACCCTTCACCAATATAATTTCTAATCAACCCACTATACTATACTAATAATTTTCTAACTTCTCAAAAGAGTCTGTATTTAGAAAGTCTTAAAGCATCTCGTGCCTCTCACGGTTGGGAGGCTGTAAACAATCACATGTGGCCAGACGAACCTGCTCAGGTAGGCTAGAGAACCTTCAGTGGAGTTTGTAAGTTGAAACACTCTTGTCACACCCAGGAATTTTTATTGACTGGAGCTGCAGGTTAACTCCTTCTCCAAGAGAGATGGTGGGGGATCAGCCCCATGTAAAGTCAGAGGTATAGGTGAGAGCATAAAACAGTAAAGTAGGCAGACTCTGGTTTTGGGGATAGATGCTCGGGAACAGGGAGTTTCCTGAGGCTTGATCCCGCCTTTGCATATGCCGAAGCCTCCTTTCTCATGACCTTTGCCATGGGTGGAGTTCCTCACGCTAGCTCCCGGCAGTACTATATACCTGAAACTGACACATTGTTATAAATCAACTATCCTTCAATATGTTTTAAAAAATGTTGTGAACAATTTCCACATGGAGAGATGCCAGAAGAATTTGGAGGGAGGTGTATTTGAGAGGACCTTGATGAATTAATTAATAAAGGGTTCCTTTACATAAATCTAGCTTCAATTTGAATTTGGTCAAAGGTGAGTTCAAAGAGAATCTTTAATGTCCAGCTTGTTAAAGTGAAGGTTGGTGTGAACAGGAGTTTGAGGGCCACATGGAGGATCCTCTCCGAAAGGAGCAGCTTCCTTCCCCAGGCAGCCCTCCAGGAAGCCCTGGGTGTGCCCTTAGGCGGGACGTGTGACCACAGAGCCCAGAAGGCAGTGGCTTCCTGGCCTCCAGCCTCCCTGACTTTCTCTGTCATGTGTCTGTCTCTGCTTCCCCAGCACAGAGCCCAGTGTTTTCTCACTTAGCGTCTTCTCTCCGGGGACTCGGGACCATCCGGGCGTACAAAGCCGAACACAAGTTTCAGAAACTGTTCAACACACACCAGGATTTGCACTCAGGTCTGTAAGTTTCTGGAGATGATTTCAAAGGATGAGATCTGCTGCCTTCTGAGGCTCGACCTTCTTCTCAGGTGGCCTGGCTGCTCCCACTTCTCTCTGTGCCGCCCCTCATCCCCCTCTGCACACCTGCCTCCCCCAGCCCTTCCTCTCGGCATCCCTCTGTGTGCCCCTCTTCCCCATCACCCCCTACTTTTCTCCCCTGCCTTGTTTGCATTGTCCTTTGTCCTTCCTTGTGGCTTTCTCTCTCTTTAGGGCAGGAGTTAAGAAACTTTCTCTGTTTCTTTGTAAAGATCCAGGTAGAATACATTGTAGGCTTTTTGTACTATACTGTCTCTTATGCAGCTACTTACCTTTGCTGTTGTAGCACAAAGACAGGCAAAGAAAATATGTCAGCAAATGGCCATGGCTGTGTTCCAGTAAAACTTTACAGAACCAAGTGGTGGCTGTTCTTGGCCCACAGGCTTTAGTTTATTGACTCTCTTTTCAGAGTATGCAGGGGCAGATGTGATTGAGGAATATAATTTCCTGATTTGCCACCCACTTGATCATACTTTGTATCAATGAAATTTTTTTCTAGGAAGAAATTTTAGAATTTCCACTAAGTCTGTAAAATTTTGACCTATCTCTAAAATCTTTATTCTGTTTTGAACATAATGACTGCATTTAAAAAGTCACATGCAGACCTTGTTAGCTGATGGTCCTTTAGATATTGGCTCCTAAAAGTAGACACAGGTAGGGTCATGTAATGAGTGCAGAAGGTGCTGGAAACAGTGTGAGCTGTGCTGTCTGCTCTCAGAGAGCTGGGAAGAGTCGATATGTGAGAGGATGACCTTCATGTTGAGGTCCAGCACTACCGGAAATGTGCGGATTAGAATTTTTTCCCTCTTTTTCCTTGTGATTGTATTTCTGTTGATAGCCAGTGGGTCGAGGTTTTCAGTGCATGCTTCTCACAAAGGTGCTGGACTGATTCTATAGGTGCTATATGTTGTCTTTGTCAGAACCTAGCTTTCTGGAATCTTCAGTTTCCTTGAATGTGTAACTTTAATGTCCTACTTTGTGTAAATGCTTAACTAAGCAAAATGCTCTCCTTCATTAGAAGCAGCTAACATGGTTTTTATGTTTGTTCATTATATTATGGTTCACAAATCCAGAGGCTTGCTTCCTGCTTTTGACGACGTCCCAGCGGCTCGCCATGTATCTGGATATCATCTGTGCCATCTTTGTTACTATTGTTGCCTTTGCGGTCCTGATTCTGGCAGATAGTAAGTAAAAATCTGAATTTTTATGGAATGCTTACAGTTTATAGCTTCATTTCCAGTTATTAATTTAAACTCTTGCCACTTGTCTAATATATACTCTTTGATTCTAATGAATTGTATTAAAGTGTTTGAAGCATGTGACTCCACAGCGTGGTCCATGTGAAGTCATTTGCATCTTGATGAGAACTTTTATCTTTTTTTCCATTTATTTATTTACAGCAGATCCTTGTTGAGACCTTTAGAAAAAGATTTATTGGCATTTATTTGGTTTACAATGTTGTATTAGTTTCAAATGTACAGTCAAGTGAATCTGTTGTTGTGTGCTAGTCTCTAAGCCATGTCAGCCCTTTGAGAATCCATGGACTACAGCCTGCTAGGTGCCTCTGTCCATGGGATTTTCCAGACAAGAATTCTGGAGTGGGTTACCATTTCCTTCAGGGGATTTTCCCGACCCAGAGATCAAACCTGTGTCTTCTGCATTAGCAGGCAGGTTCTTTTCTTTTTTTTTTTTTGGTAACCCATTTTATTTTATTTTAACTTATTTTTAAATATAAGTTTATTTATTTTAACTGGAGGCTAATTACTTTAAAATATTGTATTGGTTTTGCCATACATCAACATGAATCCACCACGGGTATACACATGTTCCCTGTTCTGAACCCCGCTCCCACCTTCCTCCCCATACCATCCCTTTGGGTCATCCCAGTGCACCATCCCTGAGCATTCTGTATCATGCAACAAACATGAACTGGCAATTTGTTTCACATATGACATTATACATGTTACAATGCCATTATCCCAAATCATCCCACCCTCTCCCTCTCCCACAGAGTCAAAAAGACTGCTCTATACCTCTGTGTCTCTTTTGCTGTCTCACTATAAATTCCATATATATGCGTTAGTATACTGTATTGGTGTTTTTCTTTCTGACTTACTTGACTCTGTATCATAGGCTCCAGTTTCATCCACCTCATTAGAACTGATTCAAATGTATCCTTTTTAATGGCTGAGTAATACTCCATTGTGGATATGAACCACAGCTTTCTTATCCATTTGTCTGCTGATGGACATCTAGGTTGCTTCCATGTCCTGGCTATTATAAACAGTGCTGCAATGAACATTGGGGTACATGTGTCTCTTTCAATTTNCATCATTACTATCGTTCTAAATTCCATATATATGTGTCAGTATACTGTATTGGTGTTTTTCTTTCTGGCTTACTTCACTCTGTATAATAGGCTCCAGTTTCATCCACCTCATTAGAACTGACTCAAATGTATTCTTTTTAATGGCTGAGTAATACTTCATTGTGTATATGTACCACTGCTTTCTTATCCATTCATCTGCTGATGGACATCTAGGTTGCTTCCATGTCCTGGCTATTCTAAACAGTGCTTTGATTAACATTGGGGTACATGTGTCTCTTTCAATTCTGGTTTCCTCGGTGTGTATGCCCAGCAGTGGGATTGCTGGGTTATAAGGCAGTTCTATTTCCAGTTTTTTAAGG
Source organism: Neotragus pygmaeus (assembly GCA_006410875.1). Taxonomy (NCBI): domain Eukaryota; kingdom Metazoa; phylum Chordata; class Mammalia; order Artiodactyla; family Bovidae; genus Neotragus; species Neotragus pygmaeus. The sequence goes on from SJYV01055618.1 coordinate 21,563, forward strand.
AATCTCCACACTGTTCTCCATAGTGGCTGTACTAGTTTGCATTCCCACCAACAGTGTAAGAGGGTTCCCTTTTCTCCACATCCTCTCCAGCATTTATTGCTTGTAGACTTTTGGATAGCAGCCATAATGACTGCTGTGAAATGGTACCTCATTGTGGTTTTGATTTGCATTTCTCTGATAATGAGTGATGTTGAGCATCTTTTCACGTTTTTTAGCCATCTGTATGTCTTATTCGGAGAAATGTCTGTTTAGTTCTTTGGCCCACTTTTTGATTGGGTCGTTTATTTTTCTGGACTTGAGCTGCAGGAGTTGCTTGTATATTTTTGAGATTAACTCTTTGTCCATTGCTTCATTTGCTATTATTTTCTCCCATTCTGTAGGCTGTCTTTTCACCTTGATTATAGTTTCCTTTGTTGTGCAGAAGCATTTAATTTTAATTAGGTCCCGTTTGTTGATTTTTGCTTTTATTTCCAATATTCTGGGAGGTGGGTCATAGAGGGTCCTGCTGTGATTTATGTCAGAGTGTTTTGCCTATCTTTTCCTCTAGGAATTTTATAGTTTCTGGTATTACATTTATATATTCAATCCATTTTGACTTTATTTTTGTGTATGGTGTTAGAAAGTGATCTAGTTTCATTTTTTTACAATTGGTTGATCAGTTTTCCCAGCACCACTTGTTAAAGAGATTGTCTTTTCTCCATTGTATATTCCTGCCTTCTTTGTCAAAGATAAGGTGTCCATAGGTGCGTGGGTTTATCTCTGGCCTTTCTGTTTTGTTTCATTGATCTATATTTCTGTCTTTGTGCCAGAACCATACTGTCTTGATGACTGTGGCTTTGTAGTAGAGCTTGAAGTCAGGCAGGTTGATTGCTCCAGTTCCATTCTTCTTTCTCAAGATTGCTTTGGCCATTCGAGCATTTTTATATTTCCATACAAATTGTGAAATTACTTGTTCTGCTGCTGCTGCTAAGTCACTTCAGTTGTGTCTGACTCTAAGCGACCCTATAGATGGCAGTCCACCAGGCTCCCCCGTCCCTGGGATTCTCCAGGCAAGAACACTGGAATGGGTTGCCATTTCCTTCTCCAGTGCATGAAACTGAAAAGTGAAAGTGAAGTCGCTCAGTCGTGTCCGACTCTTAGTGACCCCATGGACTGCAGCCCACCAGGCTTCTCTGTCCTAGTTCTCTGAAAAATACCATTGGTAGCTTGATAGGGATTTCATTGAATCTATAGATTGCTTTAGGTAGTATACTCATTTTCACTATATTGATTCTTCTGATCCACGAACACGGTATATTTCTCCATCTATTTGTGTCTNTGTCCTAGTTCTCTGAAAAATACCATTGGTAGCTTGATAGGGATTTCATTGAATCTATAGATTGCTTTAGGTAGTATACTCATTTTCACTATATTGATTCTTCTGATCCACGAACACGGTATATTTCTCCATCTATTTGTGTCTTCTTTGATTTCTTTCACCAGTGTTTTATAGTTTTATATATATAGGTCTTTCGTTTCTTTAGGTAGATATATTCCTAAGTATTTTATTCTTTTCATTGTAATGGT